>JAJOOO010001029.1:0-31272 GCA_029582685.1 Solanum piurae
ATATGGGTATTCCCCATCTTTTCATTTTAATTATGATTTAGCTTCCGCATCAGTTTATTATCTTTAGTATGCTCATGATCATGCCAGCAGGGTTAGCTTGGGATCACTTGTGGTCCTAGGTCCCGTGTCTGCGTCTCGGGGGTAGTCTTGGGGCGTGACAACTCGGCCCACGAATCAAGTCTAGCCACACTCTCTCAACCTGTTCTTGAGTAAGTGGCATACCTCGATTTTTTTCTGGCCGAGTTTGTCGTAAATCCTCCAAAGCTTGAAGATATCGATTCTAAATTGAATGGTATTAATATTATAATATAAATTTAGAAAATAAGTAACTATTATTTTAAATTAGAGGCTTACATAGGTCATTTCAGCTTGCGGCTCAACCCACACGCCTAGATCTTCGGGATTTTTCTTCTTTCTTATATGTGTTGCCTTGAATGCGTCAGCCTGAGTTACCGGTCTTCCTAGTTCCTTTTCTACATATAAAACTAATTAAGTTATAATCAAGAGTAATTAAATATTAATACCTAAAATATATAAAAGCTTAAATAAAAATGCTACATACCAATTTCCTCCTCGCACTCCCTTGACTTTGAGCCCCACTTGTGTGTAGAGAACCACCCTCAGTAGATGATCTAGCCTTCTTACCGAACTCACTCATCTGCTTAAATCTTGGATCATTCTCCCAATGAACAAGTAATTTTTCCCAATCCTCCGATAGAATCCACCGAGGATTCTTATTCTTTTTACGAGCTTTCATCAACAAACTAGTGAGAACACGCGCAACTTTCTTGTGAAAGTTTGCACAAATTTTGGTCTCATGTTCCGAACGCCAAGCACATTTTTAATGCAATGAAATCATAAATTTTTTAATTAATAAGTATTATTGAAGACAAGCATTTAAATAGTGTTAAAGAAATAAATTTAAATAAACCCTGAACTCCAAAAAAAATTGTCTCTTGAGATTACTTGGCATCTTGCCCCAAGTCGGAAAAACATCTCTATAGAGATCTTTGATTGCCTGAGAAATTATCCCCACAGCATCATCTGGATTGAAACTGTAATACAAAATTTTAATGGTTACAGGTTAAAACAAAGACAATTAATCGATGTTCAAGAAATACGAATGAAAGATTAGAGAGAATAGAAGTCTAGAATCTCAATCCTCATTATGGTAGAAAGAGTTATTTTGACTGAACCAATAGTATATAGTGGTTCCGATAAAACATACAACCACCAACATATAGTAACTTTTGTATTCCATCTAAGTTGGGCCAAGACGCAAAACAGTTAAATTGAGATAAGATTTAAATGAAAGAATAGCTTCTCCTCCTAGTGTGATATTTTCTTTTTTTGGGGAGGTTTATGTCATATTGAAGTGGGGTTTTGGCTCCATCTGTTTCATCTATATCCAGCAAATATGAGAACGAAAATCGGGATTCTATTTTGGGACTTCCCCTCTATATATTTATTTCTAATTTTTACCCCTAATCAATTTATTCCATTTTTGTTCAAGCCAATGATAAAGTAATCCAACATATACAAAACACTATTTGAGCGTGATTGGGTAGGGTATAGTGGTTTAGGGGTGACAAGAGTTGGATGGTCAAGTGAGGGGGTGGGGGTGTTGGAAAAAGATAATAATCAGCTATGTAACTTGATTTCCTTGCTTTGATGAAGGGACTCATTTTCCTCATTTTCAATTAAGACTTCGTAACATCTTTTCTTGGAGTATTTAAGGTTCATATTTTGGAATGCATTGGTGCACTCATATTTATTTATGAAGTGCATTATGTGAATTATTATGAAGATTGTTATTAAAAGATTAAGAATATTATTGGACCTTTAGTAAGCCTTTTTTTTTTTGGTTTCCACTGATTCGGTATCCATATTAGGGCCTCGACTTAATTCAAATAGTGCGATTGAAGCCTTCTTGTTATGTATCCTCGTTATTAAACAACAACAATAACAACATACCTAGTGAAATTTCACAAGTGTTATTTGGAGAGGGTAGAGTGTAGTAGGCCTTACCAATACTTTGTGGAGGCAAAGAAAATGTTTTCGAAAGGTCTTCGGTGCTCATGTGCATCAAGTTCAGGTATAAGGTATAAAGAAGACGAAAACATAACAACTAATAAGACAAACATTGCAAAGCCTACAAGAAAGGAAAAGAACCACAACAAAATAACGCGGTAACTGAAACACAATAAATAGATTATGATTGATATCAAAAGTAAAAAGTACAAGAAAACAACTTGTACAACGACATACTCTAATAAAACTAAATCCTCAAAAAGCAATACAATACTCCACTATCATGTATTGACTTATCACATCTCTCTAATGCATTCTTGGACTGCCTCTCTCTTCATATTCCTACTATATCCAAGCTCTTGCACCTCTTTATTGGGCATCTACTCTTCACATGTCCAAACCATTTCAGTCCTGCTTTTTTCATCTTAACCATCATGATGGCCACTCCTACGGATAATATCATTCCTAATTCTATCGCTCCAACTATACCCACACATCTATCTCAACATCATCATTACCGCAATATGCATATTCTGAACATGAAAGTTCTTGATTGTCAGCACTCCGACTATACAATATCGTCAGTCTAATTACCACTCCATAGAACTCATCTTTAAGTTTTGGTGATACTATTTTATCACAAGACTCAAAATGCAAGATTTCACTTTGTCCACGTCGCACCAATACAATGTGTAATATCATTGTCGACGTCGCCACTTTCCTAATTTACAAAGATGAGATACTTGAAATTATCTTTCTTAGGGATAGGTTCATGTGTCAATCCTCACTTCCACTCCGTTCTCATTCATTGCATCACTGAATTTGCACTCCAAGTGGTTTAGTCCTACTTAACTTGAACTCTTTGTACTCTAGAGTGTTTTTCCACACCTCCAGCCTAGCATTAATTCTTCTTGTGTGTTTCATTAATTAGTATTATGTCATCCACAAATAAAATACACCGAGAGATCTCCTCTTAAATATTCAATGTCAATTCTTTCATCACCATTGAAAACAAGAATGGACTAGGAACTGATCCCTTGTGCAACCCTATCTCAACTATGAACTGATTTGAGTCTCCTCCCATCATTCTAATATAGGTTTGGATCCATCATCCATGTCATTTATCTCCCTAATGTAAGTGATAGGTACACCTCTAGCCTTCAGGCATCTCAGAGAACTTCCATCGAGACGTAATCCTTTTCAAGGTCAATAAACATCTTATGTATGTCCCTATTCTTTGCTGATATTTCTCGACCTGTCTTCTGACAACATGGATTACTTTTGTAGTCAGCCAATCTAACATGAATATGAACTGATTCTCATTTTAATGGCAATACATTCTAGAAAGATGACTGAATTTATTGTGCCCAGATTACCAGTTTAATGAAGTCTTTCATGTTATGATGGCTCAAATTTATATTAGTTATTACTCCCTCCGTCCCATTTTATGTGAGGTAGTTTGACTCGGTATGGAGTTTAAGAAAGAAAGGAAGACTTTTAAAACTTGTGGTCCAAAATGAATGACATAAATTTGTGTGGTTGTTAATCATTTCATTAAGGGTAAAATATACATTTTATAGTTAAATTGTTACTTAATATAGAAATGTGTCATTCTTTTTAGGACTGACTAAAAAGGAAAATAAGTCACATAAATTGGGACAGAGGGAGTAATAAATTTGATTTTCTTAATTTTAAATATCACATATTGTATAATAATATTCAGTTATTCAATTGGACTATTATTGACATTATGATTTTAGTTTTTAATTACTATGTTTCTTTTTCATTTTGTTTTGAAATGTTTTCTTTGAGTTGAAGATTTAATAGGAATAATCTCTATCTTAATAAGATAAGAGCAAATTTACCTATGATTCTTCTCAAATCTAGCTTATGAGATTATATTAGATATGCAATTATTATTGGATCATCTTCGCATATAAATGTGAGAAATCAAAGGAAAGGTATGGTAATTTCAACCTGTCTTTAATTTATTATATTATAATCTTTGCATTATTCTTCAAATGTAATGATATATTAGTAGTTTATATAGTTGATTCGTAAGTCACACGGGTCATAAATTATTTTGTGAAATGGCACATGTAATATCATTATATAATTATCCATTAAATGTTGATAAAGAAGAAGAGTGATTCTAGCATTTAAGGGTGTAATCTAGTGATCAATCAAATAAATTAAATCATGAAGGTTTAATAAAATAAAATAAAAATCTACTCCACCTCATCTAACTCTCTGCTCATAATTTATTTTTATTTTATTTTTATATTTTTTTCACTTACATATAAAATAGAAAAGAAATAAAAATGATATTTAAAAAGTTCTCCTGCAAGTAAAAAATACTTTTCTAAAAACGCACAACATGTGCACACTATTTCTTGTTTTCAACAAATAACTTGTCCTCGACTAAATCATTTGTCCTTGACTACTTTTTTTCTTTCTAATCTCTTCTAGGTCTTTCATGTGTACACTATTTCTTGTTTTCAGTAAATCACATGTCCTTGACCAAATCACATGTCCTTGACTACTTTTTTTCTTTCTACTCTCTTCTAGGTCTTTCCATTTCTCCATTCTCATTCTTCCATGTCCCAGAAATCTTGACTCAAAATCAGAGGGGTGAGGAAGTATTCGGAAAGGAGCAATTCTTTAGGCCAGGTGTGTAACTTTAATTATCACTCTAACTTTCGAAGCTTCTTCTCCAATTGTTCCTGCAATTTTCGGGCATATATATGTTGGTTAATTGTTTTGATTTGCATTCAATTTTTTCTTTTACCCTTTTCACTATTTAAAGCTTTTGATTAAGATTTATTTATAGAACTGTGGATGATTTTCAAAGTTTTGATCTTTGATTGGGTTTGAGACAGTGACCAAAGGGGTAAAAAGAAGATAGTCGATTTATTTTTCCTTTTTTTTTGTGAAACTCAATCTCTCTTTCTGATGTTGAAGTGGACTGATTTGAATTTCTAAAATTAATCTCTTTTTTTTGTTTTATGTGGGAATATGTAAATCAATCTGCTACAACTAAAATCAAATAAGGGGGTAACACTGAGAAGATGATATACCTAAAACATTAATTTTATTACTTTGTTGTCATATCATGTTAAGGCAATTCTAAATCTTGTACCGATAGACTTTTTGTTGGATGGATATATGAATTCATTTTGTCATTTTCACTTCATCATCTTTGTTCTTGTTGTCATAAAATTATTGAAGAGCTCGATTCCTTACTGGATAAATTAAGAATAGTAGAAGGAGACTATTAGAGAGTTCGATTTATTTAGGCTTTATGTTGAAGTAGTGTCAATATATGCTATAGTGATGTTACCAATATCTCGCTCAGAAGGAAGAAACCAACAAAATCGACTCACTAAAAAGGACCTTCTAGCAGTAAGAAGTAAACGTACATAAAAATCCCTATCAAATGGGATTAAAAGGAATGTGAAATTTAGGCATGTTGTCCTTTTAACAAATATTCTAGCAGTCTTTGTCTGTGATAATTCTTTCATGCATTCTTATAAATTTTAATACGCTGTTAATTTGGACCGAAAATGTGAGTTATTCCTAAAGAAGAAACAATGTGATGGATAATTGCATATTAAATTTACTACTACACTATATTAATTAAAACCAACTGAATGTTTTAAACTGGGTAATTTTTATCTCTCAGATTAGCTAATGATGACACATTTTATGTTGATTGTTAATGTTTTACATTTGATATAGCTCCTTATAGATATCCGTTTTACAATGTAATATTGTTGGAACTTCTTCTTGAATGTCATAATTTGACTTGATTTGTGTGATATTTTTGTGAAACTTATTACATTACATTACACTCGACATAGCTATGAATAAGAAGAAATTTGAAATTTGGAATTAATCATTTTCGGAAAGAATTGAAATCTGGAAATTTTCTCAAGTATGTTAAGATGAGTTTTTGGTCAATTTCAAACAGACATAACTCCTAGATCGGGATGAGTTAGGTGTACTTCCAGGTATGATTGGAAATCTCTTGGAATAATCTTTCCAACGGCGCCAAGTTTGTGCAATTCTGAGTTCGTATGAGTGAGATAAGCCCTTTGGAAAGTGGACTGTTCAAATAGGGAAATGTCCAATCCGAATTTTGAAAGGGTGTTTTGGTCTTTTGCATACCCTATTATTTTAATTCGTTTTTGGTGAATTAATTAAGGGTCAAAACTGAATTGGTTCATTTTAGGAAATCGGAGATTTACGGTAGGGTTTTTGGAGAAAGAGCGGAAGAGGAGAAAAGAGGAGAATGTCGTTATTGAAGGTTTAGCTTGTGGATTTCGACAAGGGTTGATCCCTAAAGAGGTATGTGAGTCTTTCATAGCGTTGGGTTCATTCACCCACGCCCAATCACGTTTATTAGAAGTTTGTTCTAGAAAGTTGAAAGTTGGTGAATCTTGAATGTTATTTTTGAAACTAACCTTCGTTCTTGAGTTAGGTTGAGATTGAGGAGTTCCTTGAGGTTAAAATGTTGTTTCCTTGAGTTGTTTGAGTTAGATTCGTGTGTATACATACTAGGTATCTGATCTAAAGAGAACTTGAGAATAGTAGTCGAGTTTAGGCGAATTGGGGCTTGAAAATGAAGAAGGAAAAAGTCGGACAAGGAACAGGTAGCAGGTCCGCGTTGGTCCTGTTCCTCAGATTTGACAAAATTGTTTTTGCGTCGCGGAGTGATCACGGACTATTTTGCCTCAAAAGTTATTTCGCGACCAAATATTTTAATTCACCTCTGTGTCGCGGAGTAGTTCCCCAACAATGATTTCTTGATCGTTTCTCATGATTAACTATCTAAAATCATTCCTAAACATCATGAGATCATTCCTATCACAAATTACGATCCTTGAATCCATAAATTCAATTCAAGGAAAGTTAAGAGTCAAGTCAAGAGAAGTTAAGAGTCTAGGCAAGAGAAGTTCTTAAAGTTTTCAAAAGTCTTTTACAAATGTTTTAACTTTATTTTTAAACATAAGTTTTGAGTTGAGAAAAGAGTAAAGATTGAAGTCATTTCTGCAAAAGAGTATATCGGGACTATGTATTCCCAAAGAGTAAATGTTTTCACATTTAAACAAGAAAGGAACTCGAGATTTCCAAAAAGAGACTTTGAGCTAGTTTTCATTAAAGAGTAAGAGTAAAGTTTGTTCTTCAAAATTTATTCCGGAACTAAGTATTCCCAGGAGTTAAAATGTTTTCACATTTGAGCAATAAAGGAAACTGAGATTTCCAAGAGAGCTTTTAAGCTAAGTTTTTGAGTAATTATCTCAAACCAAAGAAAGAGTTTTGTTTTTACAAATATATGAGCTAAAGTATATTTTGGGAGTAGTATATATTGCACACCGATATGGGGACGAGCTTGAGTTCAGATAACTCACGTCTCCATAAATCATGTAGCCATCATGGGTAGTAAAGGATCATACTTTTTAGATGACTCATTAAGATGCTTTTAGCATAAGCTAGTGGATCCACTAAGTTAAGTAGTTCTATATGACGGCAAAGTAAAGGACAATTTTGGTAGCGTGGGCAAGACGTTGTATCACCACTTAGGCTCATAATGGTGGTTGTCGGTTAGAGAATCTCCCACAGAAACTATATTATTTTAATATATGAGTAAAGTTGAGTTTGTTATTGCATTTTCTTTAACGAGTTGAGTTGTTTCCACTTTTTACAAGCTTTCTATATATTGCATGCTTTATTGCTTTATATTGAGTTAAGTTATTCAAGAGCTGAGTAAAGCCAAGGTAAGTGTTCCTTTCAGATTCTTTCAAGCTTAAGTTATGTTTAGCATTCCAACTCGCATACATTCAATGTACTGATGTTAGTTGGCCGGCATCGTTTTATGATGCAAACGCAGGTAACCAGAATCAGCATCCAGTGCATCGTTGATCTAGTTGAGCACTCAGAGTCTGGTGGTGAGCCTCATTGCTTTCCGGAGGATCCCCTTTTTCATTACTTCATCATTTTAGTTCATTAGGATGTTGGGGGTCTTGTCCCGACATCTATATTAGTTATTAGAGGCTTCATAGATAGACATTCAGTTGGTTCATTTATCTTTACTTTGTTATTGGCTTATGTTAATGTTTGTGTTGCCACTTTGGCTAAGTTAAATGTTTATTTCTAAAATATTATGAGTTTAGTTTGAGAAAGTTGAGTTATCTTGCATTTGAGTTATTTTCTTAATGCTTAAAGTCTTCCGCTAAGTAAAAAAGCCAGGCTAAGAGTTTGCTTGGGGCCAACAATGGTTCTCGAGTGCCAGCCACGTCTAGGGTGTAGGCTTGGGGCGTGACAACTACATTGTTTTTGCTTTTTACACTTTGCATTGTGTTGCTTTTTCTTATTAAATTAAGTTATTCTTTCATCAGCATTTGTTGAATTTTTCGTAAATATCATCCTAAGACTCTACAAGATGAAACGGAATAAAACCAGGACTCTACAGGACATTTTCAATTTTAACCATTTGAATTCCTTAGTAACCCTAATTGATACGTCATTAAGATGTTTCCGTAATAGCTTTGCCGTAAAAGGTAGAAATGCTTCCTTATATTCCTAGCTTTTAATGGTGCAGTGTGAAGCAAGGGTAATCAGTAATCACTGAAGAAATGTGTGTTTGAACAGACATAAGAAATACTGGAATTGCAGTGTTGAGTGATACCTAAGCAATCGTGTGCATATGAGAGACGAATAAACTCTAGAATAATACTGAAACACTTCTCAAAATACATGTATGAATGTAGTGATAGTACAAAATGAGTGCCATAATAAGGGAGCCAATTCCTGGAAAAGTTCCCTCTTTTGGAAAAAAGGAAAACAAAGTCAATAAGGGTTGAGTATCATTACTTTTTGCCTTTGTTTTCCTTTTCCAGAAGAGGGAACTTTTCCAGGATTTGACCACCTTATTGTAGCACTCATTTGATACTATCACTGCATGTCTACAGGTATTTTGAGAAGTATTCCATTATAATTGTAGATTTTATTCCTCTCTCAAATGCACATCAATAAGAAAGTGCACAAAGAAATTTTTAGAATCTAACTACAACACACCTTGGGATATTAGAAGGTATTCCATTCCTCTCATTCTTTATTCTCATGCTATGAAGTTCAGACAAATTTGATAAACACGTTATTGTACACTAATGATCTGGTGATGAATTTTTTTTCTGAAAGTCCCCCACCCATTTATAATTGTTATTGCAGGCAGCAAAAACGCTTTAACGCCATTAGTCTAAAGGAACTTTCTCAATGCTTTCTTTTCACATTACCTTTCCAAGCTTCTTATCTAATTGTTCCTGCAATTTTAAGGTATATGTCGGTTAATTGTTTTGATTTGCATTCAATTTTCTTTTACCCTTTTGGGTTTGAAACGATATCCATTTTGCATTTATTGTTTGAGGTATTTAAAGCTTTTGATTAAGGTTTATATATTGTGGATGATTGTCAAAGTTTTGATCTTTGATTGGGTTTGCGAATTGCACTCTGCATTTGTTTGACAAATCTTTTGAGGAGAACTGAAATCTGATTTATATATGAAGATATTATACTTGTATTTATTTTATCCATTACCTATAGAAAAATGAAAATTATACGCTTGGGTTTTATTTTCCTCAGAATTCACAACTGTCAAGTAATAGTGACAGTTCATCCTTGACAGTCACTAATGTCCATAACGAGGAAGAAATGAAGATTGCATGTTTGTGGCCTTAGGTTCATTAAAGCGTTGACTGATGCAGCACAAGAATGTTGTCTTAAATAACTATATCCCTGCCCCATATTATTCATGAAAAATGCTTTGTAACCTTGAAAAACTTGTTAGTTATCTTTCCTAAAAAAAGAACCAAATAATCAATGATGTGTTCTCCTGGATAGACTTTTGTGTGATGATAAGCGTAACTGTGATCCATCATAGTTGTGAATTGTGATATTTGGTTTCCCTTGAATAAATCTCTTGGATAGTTTTCTACTTTGCATAACATATTCCTTTGTATTTGTACCCCTTTCTTAATACAACAAGTCAACACCTTTCGTATATTTGAGGCTTACAAGCTTAGGTGTCATTGGTGCCCTCGTGAATGCAATATGTCTGAAAATAGAGTAGACATATTACCTTCACGAGGGCACCAAAGACACCTAAGCTTGTAAGTCTCAAATATTTAAAAGATGTTGACTTGCTTGTTGTATTAAGAAAAGGGGAAAATACAAAGGAATTTTCATTGCAAAGTAGGAAACTCTTAGAAGAATCTATTCGAGGGAAACCAAATATCACAACTATGATTGGTTACAATTGCAACTATCATCACACAAAAGTCTATCTAGATTTTGAGAACACATCATGATTATGAAGTCCATATATCTTATTCTTTTTTCTTTTAGAAAAGATGTACTTGTAAGTTTTTGAAGGTCACAAACCATTTTTACATGAATAATATGGACTGGGATATTTATCTAAGACAACATTCTTATATTGCATGCACTGGCTAACTCTTCAATGAACCTAAGGCAACAAGCATGTAATCTTCATTTTTTACTCTTTATGGACATCAGTGACTACCATGGAAGGATTGTCATTATAACTTGATATTTGTGAACTCTAAGGAAAAGACAAACCAAGTATAATTTTCTTTTTTCTACAAGTAATAGATAAGATAAATCCAAGTATATATAGAGCCTTCATATGTAAATCAAATTTCAATTCTCTTTCGAAGGTTCACCAATCAAATACAAATTGGCATTAATACCAATCAAATACCAATAAACCTAAACATATCCAATTTTCTATACCTCTCTTGACAATAACTCATTACTTTAAGATCACCAACAAAATGAATAATATAAATGGTATCAAGAATCACTCAGAAAAAGTCCACATGGAAAATAAGTTAATATTCCTGAAGAAGTGCTAGAGCATTACAAACTCTATTGGATTGTGCAAGAGTTAGGTTTGGCGGCGACAAAATAGGGTAGATAGACACTATATCCTGCAAACGTGCAAATTAACAATTACAAACTTAGAGAAACAACTAGTAATTTGCAAATTATAAGTTTAAGAAATAAGAAACAAATAGTTGGACAAAAAATTTCTACAATAGATGTTCAAGAAGTACGAATGGAAGATTAGAGAGAATAGAAGTCTAGAATCTCAATTATCATCATGGTAGAAAGAGTTGTTTTGACTGAACCAATACTATATATTGGTTCTGATAAAACATACAACCACCTACATATAGTAACTTTTGTGTTCCATCTAAGTTGGGTCAAGACGCAAAACAGTTAAATTGAGATAAGATTTAAATGAAAGAATAGCTTCTCCTCCTAGTGTGATATTTTCTTTTTTTGGGGAGGTTTATGTCATATTGAAGTGGGGTTTTGGCTCCATCTGTTTCATCTATATCCAGCAAATACGGGAATGAAAATTGGGATTCTATTTTGGATCTTCCCCTCTATATATTTATTTCTAATTTTTACCCCTAATCATTTTATTCCATTTTTGTTCAAGCCAATGATCAAGTAATTCAACATATACAAAACACTATTTGAGCGCGATTGGGTAGGGTATGGTGGTTTAGGGGTGACAAGATTTGGATGGTCAAGTGAGGGGGGTGGGGGTGTTGGAAAATGATAATAAATTTGCAATGTCTGCTATGTAACTTGTTGTCCCTGCTTTGATGAAGGGACTCATTTTCCTCATTTTTAATTAAGACTTCGTAACATCTTTTCTTGGAGTATTTAAGGTTCATCTTTTGGAAAGCATTGGTGTGCTCATATTTGTTTATGAAGTGACTTATGTGAATTATTTTGAAGATTGCTATTAAAAGATTAAGATTATTATTGGACCTTTAGTAAGTCTTTTTCATTTTTGGTTTCCACTAATTCGGTATCCGCATTAGGGCCTCGACTGAATTCAAATCGCGCGATTGAATCCTTCTTGTTATGGATCCTCGTTATTAAACAACAACAATAACAACATACCCAGTGAAACTTCACAAGTGTTATTTGGAGAGGGTAGAGTGTACGTAAGCCCTTACAAATACTTTGTGGAGGCAAAGAGGTTGTTTTCGAAAGGTCTTCGGCGCTCATGTGCATTAAGTTCAGGTATAAGGTATAAAGAAGACGAAACATAACAACTAATAAGACAAACATTGCAAAGCCTACAAGAAAAGAAAAGAACCACAATAAAATAGATTATGATTGATATCAAAAGTAAAAAGTACAAGAAAACAACTTGTACAACGACATACTCTAACAAACAGAAATCCTCAAAAAGCAATACAATACTCCACTATCATGTCTTGACTTATCACCTCTCTCTAATGCATTCTTGGGCTGCCTCTATCTCTCTATATGCCTACTATATCCAACCTCTTGCACATCTTTATTAGGCATCTACGTATCTCCTTTTCGCATGTCCAAACCATGTCAGTCATATTTTTTTCAACTTATCCATCTATGATTGGCCTTTCCTATGGATAATGTCATTCCTAATTCTAACGCTCCAACTCTACTTACACATCCATCTCAACATCATCATTACCGCAATATGCATATTCTGAACATGGAAGTTCTTGATTGGTCAGCACTCCGACTATACAATATCGTCAGTATAATTACCACTCCATAGAACTCATATTTATGTTTTGGTGATACAATTTTATGTAACACCTCGAGCCTACACCCCGGACGTGGCTGGCATTCGAGAACCATTACTGGTCTCAAGCGAACCCTTGGTCTGGCTTACTTACTCAACAGAAGACTTAAACTTCAGAATTAACCTCAAATAAATAACTTATGAAAAATCTTAGAATGTCTTTAAAGAAAGCATTCAAATTAGCCAAAATGGCTACTCAAGTCTCATAACAAAACATCTGAAATAAAAAACTAAAAGACTCACAACTAACTGTCTGGCTATCTATGAAGCCTCTAAAACAACTAAGATGGATGTTGGGACAAACCCTATAATATCCTAATGAACTACTAATAAAACTGAAAGCAATAAAAATGAATCCTCCAGAATGCAATGAGGCTCACCAACTGACTCTGGGGTACCCAACTGGATCAATGGTGTACTGGATGCCGATCCTAGTTACCTGTATATTCATCATAAGACGATGCAGGACAACTGACATCAGTACATTGAATGTACGAGTATGTGAGTTTTGCCGTTTTCCATTCCAAATCTAAGTTGCGACATGAAGTACTTTGTTGGCCAGAATTACTGTTTTGGGAGAAGAATCGTATTTGTACAGGCTAGTCTTACTTGTGATGATAACCCTGTGTTAAGTCATCATTATTGAGCTACTAGAAAGTAAATAAGTTATTAAATTCATTTTTTTAAGGTTGTATATACTCGTGTACAAGTTGAGGACCTTGAAACATTGGTTGGTCTACGGTTTGAACTTGCGAAGTTGTGTTGGATTGTTTCTTTGCTAAAGCACTGAGGTTTGTGTATAAAATTGTACTTGCACTCTTTTAACTGTTGGTATATCTGAAAGTTGATCTTGGTACCTTGGTTACCTCTTGTCACTTTGCATTGTCATGTTGGTATCTTTTAAGACGTTAAAGACGCTTGTGTAACTCGCCCACTTGTACGGATTGTTTGATCACTTGGCACTCTTGTTGGGACCTTGTCCTTCTTGTGGTTGTGACTTTGTCACTAGTGGAATGCCTCTTGATTCGGATCATTTTCCATCTTGACTCTGGATTTTTAGTCCGTCTTAAGAATGAAAGTTGTCCATTTTAAGTACGAACTAGAAAGCCATTTTTAATATGGTTTTTGGTTCTCTTAATTATTGGGCTTTGACCCTTCTTGATACAGGGCGTCGGCCCTTCTTGATAGAGGGTGTCCGCTTTTTTTGATACCTGTGTGTGCTTAGTGGGACTACATGATGTATATATTGGGCAAGCCATGTTATAGAATCTCTTGGCAAATGGTGCTATGTGCGTTCTTGACATTTGGATCTCTAAATATCAAACTTGATACTCTTTATATATTGTTTGCTTGATTTATTTGTTATGTTTCAATTGTACTACCTATGACTTGAGAAAGGTAGTTTGGTGAATCTGAGGGCTTCGAACCTATAGTTTTTACACCACTAAGATATATGCTTAGCGATAGTTGTCTCTATCGTAGGATATGTTCGAGGGGATGCATGAAGCTGGCCATTGGAGATGGAGAGTTTGAGAGCCTTAAGGAATATCACATTTGCATATAGACATCTATATTTTGTATAAACATTGGGACTTGTACATGATCTATGTGTTGTATATTTACATCAAATTTTGAGGACTAATATGATCATGTCACCATGGGTTGTTATATAAGTATGTCTATATGTTTTGTTCTTTTGGAAAGTGTAAACCCAAGTCTTGTAATATACGAAATTTACTATTAGTTTTGAATGTTTGCGTGAAGCATGAACCGACTGATTTCGGTAATCGAAAGTTGGTAATATTCTTGTTATCTCATCCTTAAGTGTGAGGATAATATATGCATGAAAAGATCGTCAGTTATTTGGGAATGCTAATCACAACATAGGCTTGAAAGGAATCTGGAGAACTTACCTGACTCAACTCAACTCAACATAACTGAACTCATTTCAATATAAAGCAGTTTCAAACAAGTGCAATATAAAGAAAAGTTGTTTAAAACATGATGTCAACTCTGTGTGTATGCAAAGATACATATAACTCTGAAATGTATGTAAAAATACAATAAACTGTGTACATAAGAATAGAATTACTTATGTGGGAGTTTCTCTAACTGACAATCATCACGTAAGAGCTATTGTGATGATACAACATTTTGCCTCACGCTGGTAGGACCGTCTTATACCTTGCCGGGGGTATAGAACCTGAACTACTAAGTGGATCCACTAGTTTATGCTAAAAAGCACTAAAGGAATCATCTAAAATGTATGACCCTCTTCTACCCATGGTGGCTACATGGTTTATGGGGGCTGTGAGTTGTCTGAACTCTCCCCCATATCGGCGCTCAATACTACTCCCAAAAATATAATATTAGCTCTTATGTTTAAAAACATACTTCTTTAGTGATTTGAGATTAGTGCTCAAAAACTTAGCTCAAAGGCTATCATGGAAATCAAATTTTTCCCTTTTGCTTCATTTAGAAAGAGATTACTCTTTTCTGAATATTAGCCCGTAGGCTCTTTGGAAATCGAGGTTTCCTTTCTTGTTTAAATGTAGAAACATTTTAAACCCTTTGGGAATAAATAGTCCCCATATACTTTTGAAGAAATGAACTTCAAGCTTTACTCTTTACTCTTTACTCAGCATGAACTTTAAGTCTAAAAACAAAGTTAAATGCATTTACAAAAGACTTCTTGAAAAGACTCTAAGAACTTCCTAGACTTGACTCTTAATTTTTCTTGAATTTGAATTTATGGATTCAAGGTTGTAAATCATGTTTCTAGATGATTTCTAGATGTTTAGAAATCATTTAGAGTAGTTAGAATCAATAGGAAGTGTTAATATACTTTAGAAAGGCTTAAACAGACTGAATGATAAAAATTGGTTGAAAAATGACGATCCGGGCGCATTCGGGGTGCGCCGCGCCAGGCCACAACTTTCTGGGGCTCACTTTGGGTGCACTGCAGGCGCGCCTCCCCAGCCTCTTGGTGTCATGGGGGCGGGACGCTCCTAGCCCTCCCCAAGTGTGTCTGACGAGTTTTTCAACTCGTTTTCTGATCCTAAATCGTTTTAAATAGATTCGTTTTCTCAATAATTTCTTAGATTCAGATACCCAACACATGTACACTAGAATCTAACTCGAAACAACTCTTAACATCGCTAAAACATCTAAAGAAAACCTATCAATCACATGTAAGTTCAAGAATTAAAACAATTCAAGGACACAACTCAAGAACATCAAATTCTAACTCTTTTAGGACGAAAATCGTTGAATTAAACATGATTGGTGCGTGGGTGAATGGACCCAACGCTATGTGATCTCACATACCTTGTAGGGATCACTCCCGATGAAATCCACAAGCTAATCTCGACGAATCTTGAACGTTCTTCTCCTTTCTCCTCAATTAAACTCCTAAAAAATGAATTCATTAAGTTGGGTAAGGAAAAGACCAAACCCTTCCAAAATCCGGAATGGACTTTCCTTATTCGAACAGCCCAACTTCCGAAGGGCATAACTTACTCATATGAACTCAGAATCACACAAACTTGGTGGCGTTGGAAAGATCATTCCAAGATATTTCCAACCATATCTGGAAGTACACCTAACTCATCCTGAGCTAGGAATTATGGCCATTTGAAGTTGACCAAAACTCAACTTTTCTTAACTTGAACAAATTTCCAGATTTCCATTCTTTCCAAAAATGACTATTTCCAATTATTAGCTTCTTCCTAGTTACTGCAAATTGCGAGATGTTACATTTTATCACAAGACTCAAAATGCAAGCTCCCACTTTGTCCACGTCGCACCAATAAGATGTGTAATATCATTGTCGACGTCCCCACTTTCCTAATTTACAAAGATGAGATAATTGAAATTATCTTTCTTAGGGATAGGTTCATGTGTCAATCCTCACTTCCACGCCTTTCTGATTCATTGCATCACTAAATTTGCGCTCCAAGTGGTTTAGTCCTACTTAACTTGAACCCACCCTTTGTACTCTAGAGTTTTTCTCCAATCCTCCAGCCTAGCATTAATTCTTCTTGTGTATCTCATTAATTAGTATTATGTCATCCACAAATAAAATACACCGAGAGATCTCATCTTAAATATGCAATGTCAATTCTTCCATCACCATTGAAAACAAGAATGGACTAGGAACCGACCCCTTGTGCAACCCTATCTCAACTATGAAGTGATTTGAGTCTCCTCTCATCGTTCTAATCTAGGTTTGATCCATCGTACATGTCATTTATCTCCCTAATGTAAGTGATAGGTACACCTCTAGCCTTCAGGCATCTCACAGAACTTCCATCGAGACTTTGTTGTAATCCTTTTCAAGGTCCGTAAACACCATATGTGCGTCCCTATTCTTTGCTGATATTTCTCTACCTGTCTTCTGACAAGACGGATTACTTTTGTAGTTAGTCAATCCAAAATGCAATATAAATTGATTCTCATTTTAATGGCAATACATTCTAGAAAGATGACTGAATTTATTGTGCCCATCTTCTCGGTTTAATGAAGTCCATCATGTTATGATGGCTCGAATTTATATTAGTTATTAATAAATATGATTTTCTTAATTTTAAATATCGCATCTTGCATAATAATATTCAGTTATTCAATTGGACTATTATTGACATTATGATTTTATTTTTTAATTACTATGTTTCTTTTTCATTTTGTTTTGAAATGTTTTATTTGAGTTGAAGATTTAATAGGAATAATCTCTAGCTTAATAAGATAAGAGAAAATTTACCTGTGATTCTTCTCAAATCTAGCTTATGAGATTATATTAGATATGCAATTATTGTTGGATCATCTTCACATATAAATATGAGAAATCAAAGGAAAGGTATGGTAATTTCAACCTGTCATTATTTTATTATATTATAATCTTTGCATTATTCTTCAAATGTAATGATATATTAGTAGTTTATATAGTCGATTCGTAAATCACACAAGTCATAAATTATTTTTGTGAAATGGCACATGTAATATCATTATATAATTATTCATTAAATGTTGATAAAGAAGAAGAGTGATTCTAGCATTTAAGGGTGTAATCTAGTGATCAATCAAATAAATTAAATCATGTTTAATGAAATAAAAGAAAAATCTACTCCACCTCATCTAACTCTCTGCTCATAATTTATTTTTATTTTATTTTTATATTTTTCTTATTTTGTGTTAAATATGTACATAGTTTTTTAGAATTGTTTTTTCTACTTACGTTAGAATATAAAAGAAATAAAAATGTTATTTAAAGAAGTTTTGCTGCAAGTAAAAAAATACTTTTCTAAAAACGCACAACATGTGTACAGTATTTCTTGTTTTCAGCAAATTACCTGTCCTCAACTAAATCACCTACCCTTGACTTCTTTTTTTCTTTCTACTCTCTTCTAGGTCTTTCATGTGTACACTATTTCTTGTTTTCAGTAAATCACATGTCCTCAACTAGATCACCTGTTCTTGGCTACTTTTTTTTCTTTCTACTCTCTTCTAGGTCTTTCCTTCTCTCCATTCTCATTCTTCCATGTCCCAGTAATATTCACTCAAAATCAAAGGGGGTGCATGTGGAAGTATTCGGCAAGGATCAATTCGTTAGAAGAGGTGAGTAACTTTAATTAGCACACTAACTTTCGAAGCTTCTTCTGCAATTGTTCCTGCAATTTTCGGGCATATATATGTTGGTTAATTGTTTTGATTTTCATTCAATTTTTGCTTTTACCCTTTTCGTTATTTAAAGCTTTTGATTAATATTTATATATAGAGTTGTAGATGATTTTCAAAGTTTTGATCTTTGATTGGGTTTGCGAATTGCAGTGACCACAGGGGTAAAAAGAAGATAGTTGATTTATTTTTCCTTTTTTTGTGAAACTCGTTCTCAGTTTCTGATGTTGAAGAGGACTGATTTAAATTTCTAAAATCAATCTTTTTTTATGTTTTATTTTTTATTTTTTAGTTTTTTGTGTGAATATGTAAATCAATCTGCTACAACTAAAATCAAATAAGGAGGTAACACTAAGAAGATGATATACCTAAAACATTAATTTTATTACTTTGCTGTCATATCATGTTAAGGCAGATCTAAATCTTGTACCGATAGTCATTTTGTTGGGTGGATATATGAGTTCATTTTGTTGGGTGGATATATGAGTTCATTTTGTCGTTTTCACTTCATCATCTTTGTTCTCGTTGTCATAAAATTATTGAAGAGCTCGATTCCTTAATGGATAAATTAAGAATAGTAGAAGGAGACTATTAGAGAGTTCGATTTATTTAGGCTTTCTATTGAAGTAGCGTCAGTATATATTATATTGATGATACCAACATCTAGCTCAGAAGGAAGAAACCAACAAAATCGACTCACTAAAAAGGACCTTCTAGTAGTAAGAAGAAAACTTAAATCAAAATTCCTATCAAATGGGATTGAAATGAATGTGAAATTTAGGAATGTTGTCCTTTTAATAAATATTCTCACAATCTTTGTCTGTGATAATTCTTTCATGCATTCTTATAAATTTTAATACATTGTTAATTTGGATCGAAAATGTGAGTTATTCCTAAAAAAGAAACAATGTGATGGATAATTGCATATAAAATTTACTACTACACAATATTAATTAAAACCAACTGAATGTTTTATACTAGGTAACTTTTATCTCTCAGATTAGCTAATGATGACACATTTTATGTTGGTTGTTAATGTTTTACATTTGATATAGCTCGTTATAGATATCCGTTTTGCAATGTAACATTGTTGGAACTTCTTCTTTAATGTCATAATTTAACTTGATTTGTGTGATATTTTTGTGAAACTTATTACATTACACTACACTCGACAAAACTATGAATGAGTAGAAATTTGAGGAACTTTCCGTTAATTAGAATTGATGGGAAGGCCCTTGGAATTTATTATTACATACTCATCTCAAAAGCTTCCCGTTGACGGGAATTGATAGGAAGGCCTTGGAATTTTTTAAATCTTTTCCTAATACTCATCTTTAAATAAATGTCGTTGTTCCCTAATTTTTGTCGTAGGGTAACAAAAGTTGATTTTTGATATTGGTGTGTTCTCTCTCTCAACTCTATTCCTCATTAATCAATATTTGCTTTGCATGCATTAAAAAAGATCATGGCTTCTCAATTCCTCTTTTCTTTTTTAGTCATACTAGCACTGTTAAGTTCTATTATAATTTGCAGGGCTCTATCCGCTCAGTTCTTTTTTCTTCACTCATGGTATTTCTTTAATTTTCTATAACAATCAAGAGATATGGAGATATACACCTATATGTACACGGTAGTTGCAACTGTTTTTTGTGAAAGGAAAATCAACACAATGGTGAGCACACCTCTTTATGAGATTTGGTACATGAGCTATTACATTGTCTTTTCCTTTTTTTATGGCTTTTCTTAGTTATGTTGTCTCAGTTTCCTCTTTGTTTTTTGGGTCTTTGTACTACTGTATTGTTTCTGCTTACTAAAATTAGCACTGCATTGTTTTTGCTTTTACACTTTGCATTGTGTTGTTTTTTCTTATTATAATCAGTTATTCTTTCATTAGCATTTGTTGAATTTCTCGTAAATATCATCCTAAGACTCTACGAGATGAAACGGAAAAAAACTAGGACTCTACAGGACATTTTCAATTTTAACCATTTGAATTCCTTAGTAACCCTAATTGATACGTCATTAAGATGTTTCCTTAATAGCTTTGCCGTAAAAGGTAGAAATGCTTCTTTATATTCCTAGCTTTTAATGGTGCAGTGTGAAGCAAGGGTAATCAGTAATCATTGAAGAAATGTTTGCTTGAACAGAAATAAGAAATACTGGAATTGCAGTGTGGAGTGATACCTTAGCAATCATGTGCATCTGAGAGACGAATAAACTCTAGAATAATACTGCAACACTTCTGAAAAATATTTGTGTGAATGCAGTGATAGTACCAAATGAGTGTCAAAATAAGGGAGCCAATTCCTGGAAAAGTTCCCTCTTCTGGAAAAAGGAAAACAAAATCAATAAGGGTTGAGTATCATTACTTATTGCCTTTGTTTTCCTTTTCCAGAAGAGGAAACTTTTCCAGGATTTGACACCCTTATTGTGGCACTCATTTGATATTATCACTGCATGTCTACAGGTATTTTGAGAAGTATTCCATTACAATTGTAAATTTTATTCCTCTCTCAAATGCAAATCAATCGGGAAGTGCGCAAAAAAGTTTTTAGAATCTAACTACAATACACCTGGGGGCTGTGAGAAGGTATTCCATTCCTCTCACTCTCTATTCTCATGTTATGAATTTCAGACAAATTTGATAAATATGTTTATTGTTCAGTAATATGCAGGTGACGAAATTTTTTCTGAAACCCCCAACCATTTATACGTGGTATTGCAGGCAGCAAAAACTCTTTAACGCCATTAGTCTATAGGATCTCTCTCAATGCTTTCTTTTCACATTAACTTTCCAAGCTTCTTCTCCAATTGTTCCTGCAATTTTCAGGTATATGTTGATTAAATGTTATGATTTGCATTCAATTTTCTTTTACCCTTTTGGGTTTGAAACGATATCTATTTTACATTTATTGTTTGAGGTACTTAAAGCTTTTGTTTAAGGTTTTTACATTGTGGATGATTGTCAAAGTTTTGATATTTGATTGGGTTTGCGAATTGCAATGACAAAAGGGGTCAAAGAAGATAGTTGACTTTTTCCCTTTCTTTGTGAAACTCGATTTTGGGTTTTTGATGTTAAAGTGGACTGACTTAAATTTCTAAAATCAATATTTTCTTTTATTGTTTAGTCCTATGTGTGAATATGTAAATCAATCTACTAACGCACCATTGAAATCAAATAAGGGGGATGGTAGTACTGAGAAGATGATATACCTAAAATATTAGTAATTTATTACTTTGTTGACATATCATGTTAAGGAAATTATAAATCTTGTACGGAGAGAGTCTTTTAGTTGGGTTGATATATGAGTTCATTTTGTCATTTTCATTTCATTATATTTGTTTTTGATTTGTGTTCTTTTTGTCTTAAAATTATTGAAGAGCTCGATTTCATAATGGGTAAATTAAGAATAGTAGTATGACAATAGAAGAATATGTAGAAGGAGGCTATTAGAGAGTTCGATTTTATTTAGGCCATCTGTTGAATTAGCGTCAATATATGTCACAGTGATGATACCAACCGCTGGCACAGAAGGAAGAAACCTACAAAATTGACTCGCTAAAAAGGGACCTTCTGGTCGTAAGAAAGAAAACTTAAATCAAAATTTGTATTAAATGAGATTGAAAGGAACGTAATACTTTTCGCAGTCTTTTTAACAAATATTTTTGCAGTCTTTGTCTCTTGTCATTCTTTCATGTATTCTTATATGTTTTAATATGTTGTTAATTTGGACTAAAAACTGTGAGTTATTTCTAAAAAATAAACAATATAATAGGTAAATGCATATTAAATTTACTACTACACAATATTAATTAAACCAACTGAATGTTTTATACTAGGTAGCTTTTATCTCTCGGTTTAGATAATGATGAAACTTGGTACAATTCATGACACTCAACGCTACTATTAATAAGAGGAAATGTGAGGAACTTCTCATCAATGAGATTTGACAGGAAGGACCTTGGAATGTTTTACATATTTTCTTAATACTCCCCTCTAAATAATTGTTGTTGTTTGCTTTGCCAACAAAAAATTCATGGCTTCTCAACTCCAAAAGAAGTAACGTTGTTGGAGAGGCGCCTAAAAGATTGGCAGGCAACAACTACTCGCTTTCTTTCTAACACACATTGTGTCAAACGCAGTGGAACAATATCTCAAATACATCTCTATGATTATGCGACTACCTCATTAAATGTTATTCCTTCTTTTTTTTTGGTAAATAAAGGATTTTCATTAATCAAACTAAAGAGTCATTACATAGGGAGACTAGTCTAGCGTTAATTATCCTCTTTTTTGTTATTTGTATAGAAAAATTGTTGATCTTATACGACTAGACAATGGGAATCAGATAGCAAGACATAATCTACATGACATTTAGGTTGGGACTTGGGTCCGAGCTGAATATTTATGTTGAGACAAAATGTTGGTCTATGCCAGAGTAGAGGCAAAATGTAAAGCACATTCGATGATATGCTGTTTAGATATAATAAGTTTGATTCATGGGATGGTCTTATGCACTTATTATAACAAAAATCTTCAATTAGGCACATATTGTACATAGACTATTTATTATTGTTAGTTCAGTATGAATCAATGTTTGATTCTACCTTGATACAAGTTTGAAACATGATCAATATTGTTCGAAGGCATATAATATATATAGCTAAACTATGATCTTTCTCACATATACATGAGAATGTTACATTCCTACCCATGTTAGTGCAAAGTCATTTTGCTAAATGTAGCTAAACTAGGTAAGTTGTATTGTTACAGTGAAAAACGACATCATATTGAACCATTGCTCAATATGAAGAAATTATAGCTATGATTCCTGAGGGATCAGAGATGCTAGAGTTAAAAAGTTTCATTAGTCTAGTTTTATCAAGTAGAATACTGATGTTGTTTTAGTTAATCAGTTATGCAACCTTAGGTAGAACATTGGATTGAAAACCAAGAACTAATGTAGTCCGCTAGGATTCATCAACACATAGCAGTTGCAAAGAAACAATATTGTCTTTGTAAACACGTGTGTGTCACTATTTAACTAGAAGTGGGATGTTAGAAGTAAGATGGCATTCACAGTTTTTTTACTATACATTAGTTATAAAGGGAAAATGCATAAGTACCCCAACCTATGCCCAAAATTTCAGAGACACACTTATACTATACTAAGGTCATATTACCCCTTAACGGTGCTCCGACATCAGAAGAGAGACGACAATGTAGCTCCTACTCCTCCGAAAGTGTCAACGCCGACTGAGAGAGACTAAGGTAAGTTTTTCATTTTAAAACCTCAATCAAATGCTTTTATCATTTTCTTTCTTTCGCTTTTCCAAATTTATTTTCTCTCCTCTTTCTTCTATTCCGAAATTGAATAAAGACAATTCACCATTTGATTTAAGACCACACCATAATCAATGAAGATCATTAATGAAATTTATAAGTACATGAAAGACACATTTTTTATTCATTGATGGTGCCGCAATTTTAAATTAAATGGTGATTTGTCTATATTCAATTAGGGAATAGAATAAATAGGAGAGGAAATAAACTAAGGAAATAGAAGGGAAGAAAATGATAAAAGCTTATGATTGAGGTTTTAGAATGACAAACTTAACTCAGTCTCTCTCAAACACTCTCAAACAGTGTCGACATTTTCAGAGAGGAGTAGGAAGTATGTCGCCTTTGTCTTTCGGTGCCGGAGCACCAACCAATA
Source organism: Solanum piurae (assembly GCA_029582685.1). NCBI lineage: Eukaryota > Viridiplantae > Streptophyta > Magnoliopsida > Solanales > Solanaceae > Solanum > Solanum piurae. Next base: position 24,097 of record JAJOOO010001029.1, read on the forward strand.
AGGATTGCAAAATACAATTTGCTGAACAACTTGTACTTGATCTCCATAACCCTAATCTACGTGAAAAGTTCCTTCTTGAATATTCCTCCAAATCTATGTTAAAAGGCCCTTCTAGAACATTCCAAGTGTTATTCTTTAGTACATTTCGATGTTTACTTTCATGTTTCGTTTATTATTGTATCGTTTTATGCTTTCTATCGATTCCTCAGGGTATGATTTTGTATAATTTCAATTCTTCATTATGGTGAAGTTATGTAAACTTTGAGGGTTTTGATGACTATTAAACGCTTGTAACTTGAGAGAGTTGAAATCTAATTGGATAAACCAAAAATTAATTAAGATGGAAAATGATGTTATCGACTGCCGAATTTACCTATTAGGTGCTTGCTGAGAATATTATTTCTTTATTTTCAACTCCAAGTGTTCTACCTAAGGTTGCATAAAAAAAACATGTTAGTAGTGAAATAGTTTTAATTTTTAAGTTTTATTTCTTTCTTAGAGCATGTCAAGTATTACTTTCAAATATTTGTTGTTACCATAGTACAAGTGCTTTAAGATTTAATTGTATTCCCACTATGCCTTTGTGTTTTTGTTTTTTGTTGTTCAAGGTCAAATCTTCTATCCTTTCTAATGAAATAGCTTTCATTGCTTTCTAGGAAGGATAGAAAAATTAACCTTGACCAACAAAAAAAACTAAATAACAAAGGCATAGTGAGAATACAGTTACATCTTAAAAAGACTTATACTATAATAACACCAAATATTTGGAAGTGATTCTTGTCATTCTCCAAGAAATAAATAAAACATAAAACTACTTCACTACTATCAAGTATATATTTTCAAGAAAAATAAAAATTTAACGCCTTCCAATCTGTTGCATTCACTGTCCACCTTTCTTGATACATATAACACAACCCCAAACATGTCGAATTTTCTATACCTCTTGACAATAACTCATTACTTTAAGATCACTAACAAGAATCAAGAAACAGTATCAAAAATCACTAAGAAAAAGTCCACTAGAAAAAGAAGTTAATATACTCGAAGAAGTGCTAACTCATTATAAATTCTATTGGATTGTGTAGATAGAAACTATCTCTTATAAATGTGCAAATTAACAACTATAAACTTATAGAAATAGATAGTAATTTCAACATTGTTAGTTTAATAAATAAGAAACAAATAGTTGGTCTGAAAATGATTATAATAGAAGTTCATGAAATACAAATGAAAGATTAGAGAGAATCGAAGTTCAGAATCTCAATTCTCATCATGATAGAAAGAGTTATTTTAATTGAATTAGTAATATTGGTTCTGATAAAGCATACAACCACTTACATATAGTAACTTATATTTAACATCTATGGTGGGCCAAGGTGTAACAACAGTGAAATTGAGATTAGATTTAAATGACAGAATAGTTTCTCCTCGAGTGGTGATACTTTTTTTTTGGGTTTATGTATTATTTGTCACAACCCTAGCCTGCACCCTGGACGTGGCCGACACTCGAGAACCATTGTTGGTTTCTAAGCGAACTCTCATCCTGGCTGGCTACAAGTGGAAGACTAACTCAAGCATACAAAAGCTTAAAACTGAAATAAATTCAATTACTCAAATACTCAATCATTACAATGATCTGAAAAATATTCAATAGATAAACTCAAAGTTTATAAAAACAACTCAAGGAAGATACATACTGAAAACTATTCAACCTTGTCTATCTATGAAGCCTCTACTATTACAGAAGGATATCGGTACAAGACCCATGACATCTCCAAATCTACTAACTGCAAGGTAAAGGTGAAGTCCTCCGGAATATAAGAAGGCTCACCAAAGCTGACTGGAATATCACATAACCTCAATGAAACACCTGTTGATGATCTTGAATACCTGTATTTGCATCATGAAATGATGCAGGCGAAATGGCTCAGTACATGGAATGTACGAGCATGTAAGGGGAATCCTAAAGCATAAACATAAGCTTGAACTGATGGAAAAGAAACATTTTTACCTCTTCTCAACTCATATTGAAGTGGGGTATATGTCATATTGAAGTGGGGACTCCATCTGTTTCATCTATATAACGAAAATCGGGATTCTATTTTGGGACTTTCACTCTATATTTTTATTTCTAATTTTTACCCCTAATCATTTTATTCCATTTTTGTTCAAGCCAATGATAAAGTAATCCAACATATACAAAACACTATTTGAGCGGGATTGGGTAGGGTATGGTGGTTTGGGGGTGACAGGAGTTGGATGGTCAAGTGAGGGGGTGGGGGTGTTGGAAAAAGATAATAAATTTGCAATGTCATCTATGTAACTTGTTGTCCCTGCTTTGACGAAGGGACTCATTTTCCTCATTTTCAAGAAGCTTGATTTCTTAGAGAACGTATTTTTTCAAAAATATTAACCAATCAAACATGAAAAAAATTAAAAAAACATTTTTCAGCAAATGTATTCCTCCATATCAAACAAACTTGGGCCCTTTAGCAAACTTTTATGAGGTAGATATTAATGCAGTCCTCATTATTTATTATTTTGACAATAAACTGTGAATATTACCATACCAAATTAATGTCTTTATGAAACTAACCAGTATCCAGGTGCTTAACCACCTTTGCAGAGGGTAATTAAGCACATCCAGACTCGAGGATATATAGTCAAACAAACAAAAGCTGCTACTAGTTCCTTCTTACATTGTCTCTAATGACTCCTTATTATACATACATGCTTAAATCTGTATTTTCATTATGGCGATCATGAAGCACTCTTTCTTTATTTTTTGGGAACTATACCTTTGTATTTTTTTTTGTTCTTTCGCGTTATTTCATCAGGGGATTCAACGATGAGAGGAGGTTGCTGCAACAATTGATCTACAACATTTATGGTAATCGGGTTGCTCTGGAGGCTAGAGGATTCGATCATATGTTGTGAACTAAATTCATAAAAGTAGTTCTTAAATTAAAACTTCCTAAGATCTTTTCTTGGAGTATTTAAGGTGCATATTTTGGAATGCATTTGTGCACTCATATTTATTTATGAAGTGCATTATGTGAATTTTAATGAAGATTATTCTTAAAAGATTAAGAATATTATTGTACCTTTAGTAAGCCTTTCTCTTTTTTAGTTTCCACTTGTTCAATATCCATATGAGGGCCTCGACTGAAATTCGAATTACGTAATTGAAGCCTTCTTGTTATGGATCCTCGTTATTAAACAGCAGCAACAACAACATACCCAGTGAAATTTCACAAATGTTGTTTGGAGAGGGTAGAGTGTATGTAGGCCTTACCACTATTTTGTGGAGGCAAAGAGGTTGTTTTTGAAAGGTCTTTGACGCTCATCTACAGCAAGTTCAGGTATAAGGTGTAAAGAGAACAAAACAAAACAACTAATAAGAGAAGCATTGCAGAGCCTTCAAGAAAGAAATAAGAACCACAACAAAATAGTGTGGTAACTTAAACGTAATAAATAGATTATGATTGATATCAATAGCAAAAACTACAAGAAAACTACTTGTACAATGACATACATTAGCAAACCTAATTTTATCGCTTCAACTATACCCACACATCCATCTCATCATCATAATTACCATTTACCGCAATATGCATATTATGAATATGGAAGTTCTTGATTGGTCAGCACTCCTACTATACAACAACGTCGGTCTAATTACCACTCCATAAAGCTCATCTTTAAGTTTTGGTGAAACTATTTTATCATATAGGATTCAAAAGGAAAGCTTCCAGTTTGTCCACGTCGCACCAATACGATGTGCAATTTCATTGTCGACGTCCCCAATTCCCTAAATTACAAAGATGAGATACTTGAAATTATCGTTATTGGGATAGGTTCATGTGTCAATCCTCACTTTCACGCCTTTCTCATTCATTGCATCACTGAATTTGCACTCCAAGTGGTTTAGTCCTACTCAACTTGAACCCTTTGTACTCCAGAGTTTTCCTCTACACCTCCATCCTAGCATTAATTCTTCTTGTGTGTCTCATTAATTAGTATTATGTCATCCACAAATAAAATAGATCGAGAGATCTTGTCTTAAATATGCAATGTCAATTCATCCAACACCATTGAAAACAAGAATGGACTAGGAACCGACCCCTTGTGCAACCTTATCTCAACTATGAAGTGATTTGAGTCTCCTCCCATTGTTCTAACCGAGGTTTGGATCCATCATACATGTCATTTATCTCCCTAATGTAAGCGATAGGTACAGCTCTAGCCTTCAGGCATCTTTAGAGAACTTCCATCGAGACTTTGTGGTATTTTTTTTCAAGGTCAATGCACACCATATGTAAGTCCCTATTCTTTGCTGATATTTCTCTACCTGTCTTCTGACAAGATGGATGACTTTTGTAGTCGGTCATCCAACATGAATGTGAACTGATTCTCATTTTAATGGCAATAGATTCTAGAAAGATGACTAAATTTATTGTGTCCATCTTCCCGGTTTAATGAAGTCCTTCATGTTATGATGGCTCTCAAATTTATATTAGTTACTATTAATTATGATTTTTTTAATTTTATTGTACTATTATTGACATTATGATTCTTTTTTTTAATTACTATGTTCTTTTTCATTTTATTTTGAAATATTTTATTTGACTTGAAGATTTAATAGGAGTAATCTCTCTATCTTAATAAGATAAGAGTAAATTTACCTATAATGCTTCTCAAATCTAGCTTATGAGATTATATTAGATATGCAATTATTGTTGGATCATCTTCGCATATAAATGTGAGAAATCAAAGGAAAGGTATGGTAATTTCAACTTGTCATTATTTTATTATATTATAATATTTGCATTATTCTTCAAGTGTAATGATATATTAGTAGTTTATATAGTTAATTCGTAAATCACATGAGTCATAAATTATTTTTGTGAAATAGCACATGTAATATCATTATATAATTATCCATTAAATGTTGATAAAGAAGAAGAGTGATTCTAGCATTTAAGGGGGTAATATTGTGATCAATCAAATGAATTAAAATATGATGGTTTAATAAAATAAAAATCTACTCCACCTCATCAAACTCTCTACTCATAATTTATTTTTATTTTTCTCATTTTGTGTTAAATATATGTACATATATTTTTAGATTTTTTTTCTACTTACATATAGAATAGAAAAGAAATAAAAATGTTATTTAAAAAAGTTTTGCTGCAAGTAAGAAATACTTTTCTAAAAACGCACAACATGTGTACACTATTTCTTGTTTTCAGCAAATCACTTGTCCTCGACTAAATCATCTGTCCTTGACTACTTTTTTTCTTTCTACTCTCTTCTAGGTCTTTCCATTTCTCCATTTTCATTCTTCCATGTCCCAGGAATCTTGACATAAAATCAGAGGGGTGAGGAAGTATTTGGAAAGGAGCAATTCTTTAGACGAGGTGTGTAACTTTAATTATCACTCTAACTTTCGAAGCTTCTTTTCCAATTGTTCCTGCAATTTTCGGGCATATATATGTTGGTTAATTGTTTTGATTTGCATTCAGTTTTTTCTTTTACCCTTTTCGGTATTTAAAGCTTTTGATTAAAATTTATATATAGAGTTGTCGATGATTTTCAAAGTTTTGATCTTTGTTGGGTTTGCGCATTGCAGTGACCAAAGGGGTAAAAATAAGATAGTTGTTTTTTTTGTCCTTTTTTTGTGAAACTCAATCTCTGTTTCTGATGTTGAAGTGGACTGATTTAAATTTCTAAAATTAATCTTTTTTTTATTTTTTTATTTTTTAGTTTTATGTGAATATGTAAATCAATTTGCTACAACTAAAATCAAATAAGGGGGTAACACTAAGAAGATGATATACCTAAAACATTAATTTTATTACTTTGTTGTCATATCATGTTAAGGCAATTCTAAATCTTGTACCGATAGTCTTTTTGTTGGATGGATATATGAATTCATTTGTCATTTTCACTTCATCATCTTTGTTCTTGTTGTGATACAATTATTGAAGAGCTCGATTCCTTAATGGGTAAATTAAGAATAGTAGAAGGAGACTATTAGAGAGTTCGATTTATTAAGGCTTTCTGTTGAAGTAGTGTCAATATATGCTATAGTGATGATACCAACATCTCGCTCAGAAGGAAGAAACCAACAAAATCGACTCACTAAAAATGACCTTCTAGCAGTAAGAAGAAAACTTAAATCAAAATTCCTATCGAATGAGATTGAAAGGAATGTGAAATTTAGGCATGTTGTCCTTTTAACAAATATTCTCGCAGTCTTTGTCTGTGATTATTCTTTCATGCATTCTTATAAATTTTAATACGTTGTTAATTTGGACCGAAAATGTGATTTATTCCTAAAGAAGAAACAATGTGATGGATAATTGCATACTAAATTTACTACTACACAATATTAATTAAAACCAACTGAATGTTTTAAACTAGGTAATTTTTATCTCTCCGATTAGCTAATGATGACACATTTTATGTTGGTTGTTAATGTTTTACATTTGATATAGCTCCTTATAGATATCCGTTTTGCAATGTAATATTGTTGGAACTTCTACTTGAATGTCATAATTTGACTTGATTTGTGTGATATTTTTGTGAAACTTATTACATTACATTACACTCGACATAGCTATGAATAAGAAGAAATGGCACATGTAATATCATTATATAATTATCCATTAAATGTTGATAAAGAAGAAGAGTGATTCTAGCATTTAAGGGTGTAATCTAGTGATCAATCAAATAAATTAAATCATGAAGGTTTAATAAAATAAAATAAAAATCTACTCCACCTCATCTAACTCTCTGCTCATAATTTATTTTTATTTTATTTTTATATTTTTTTCACTTACATATAAAATAGAAAAGAAATAAAAATGATATTTAAAAAGTTCTCCTGCAAGTAAAAAATACTTTTCTAAAAACGCACAACATGTGCACACTATTTCTTGTTTTCAACAAATAACTTGTCCTCGACTAAATCATTTGTCCTTGACTACTTTTTTTCTTTCTAATCTCTTCTAGGTCTTTCATGTGTACACTATTTCTTGTTTTCAGCAAATCACATGTCCTTGACCAAATCACATGTCCTTGACTACTTTTTTTCTTTCTACTCTCTTCTAGGTCTTTCCATTTCTCCATTCTCATTCTTCCATGTCCCAGAAATCTTGACTCAAAATCAGA
>JAJOOO010001031.1:0-61075 GCA_029582685.1 Solanum piurae
TTCAAAACCAACTTAGGAAATCAAGAATTGCTAAAGTTGCAAGTTAATCTCCCAAGCCAAAAACTAGAATAAAAATAATAAAGTCTAACCCCTAAAAACGAGGTTTACATGTCCTATTTATAGAAAACAAGTCCTAAATTAAAAGGGAAACAAAATAAGGAAAGTTTGTTCAGGCATGCGTCTTCATTCCACGAGACTGACTCACGAACCGTAAATGGGTCTACGGTCCGTGAGTCCCTTCCGTCAGCCAGGACTTATAAAATATTTCAGCTTCCAAAAAATCAGCTTCTCTGACGCAAACGACGAGACACCAGTACGGACCGTAGATCGATCTACGGTCCGTCAATCCCTCTCTGTAGCTCCACACTTAGAATCTTCAAAAATCAGGTACTGGAACCCTTGCAGTATCATTCTACGGTTCAACAGTACGGTCCATAGATCAATCTACGGACCGTCAATGGCCACCATGGTTCCACACTTGGTCAGATTTCCTTGATTTGCCTTCCATGCCTTGCCCGCTGATCTACGGTCACCATCTACGAAGTGTCAATGGACCTACGGTACGTAGATCACCTCCGTAGATGCCCTTTTCTGCATTTCTTTCAGCTGTCTCTTTACTTCCGTGCCTAAACATCTTTCCTGCAAAACATGATAAAAACACATAAAAATCAATACAAACAGGCTCTAGACACACACAACTCTTAAGTGAAATGTATTAAAAATACCGTAAACTCACAGTATATCAGTAGTATAGTGCACCGTGTCGGTTGTAGTATTAATGTAGTCTTTAGCTTTTGGTATTTGATATCATTTGTGGTTTACTTTGTCTAAGTGATCACACTTGGTTGTTGTTACGGTTCCTTGCATATATGCACCGTACTGCTTTGCTATTAGTTTTCATGTTTCTCCCCACTATCTTTTTTCGTTTTATTGCTGCTGTGATTTGCTTGAGCCGATGGTCTTTAAGAAATAGTCTCTCTATCTCGGAGAGATAGTGGTAAGGTCTGCGTACACCCTCCTCAGACTCCACTTTGTGTGATTTTACTGGGTATGATGTTGTTGTTGAAGAGGTAAACTCATCATGCATTCTCAATTCTTTATTTATGAATATTATTTGGTAGAAGCGTACATATAAGTCCATTAACTAAGTATGAGTTTCTAGTTTTTCTATCTTTCATTAGTTATGTTCTACAACGGTGGAGATGGAAACGCCATCAGTTTTTAATCAGTCCTGGAGATCAAGTAACTGGTGTTCATATAATTGTTAATCATTCTGTAATTCTCCAATTTTATAAGTAACCCATCAGCATGCAATCCCAATGTTGATAGCTAGAGGTAACTCAGCAATTGATGGACACCTAACCCGTAATCCACCTAGATTATTTTGTTCGTTGTGTACTCATAGAAAGATGATTAAGTAAAAGATCTCAAAACTTGAAAAATTCATCAAGGTATACCATTGGTCATTTAGGGTCACAAACAGACATGGGTATCATCTGACTAATCATGCCTATTTCCAAACTGAGGTTGATTCCCAATTGGACACTCACAGATATCCCTTTGGTAATTTTACTTTGAACTATGTGACGGATTATGTTTGTTAATTTTCTGTTGAGCTCATATTAAATCTTGCTGACTGATTGTTATGATTTCAAGGTTTTTTTGGAGAAGTCTTTCGCGGTATTTGGAATGGAACAGAGGTTGCAGTTAAAGTTTTCCTAGAACAAGAATTGACTGAAGAGAACATTGAAGATTTTGCCAATGAAATATCCATCCTGAGGTAAGTTAGTACTAAACAAATCATTTCGTCTTTTTTACCTCAGGAACATCCTATAAAGTGAACCAAATCAGATATACTTATTTAGCTAGCTTAACCTTGTATCTCTTTTCCCTTTATGCAGCCGCATTCGCCACCCAAATGGTAATTTTTCTGCTCTTCCCTGAATCTATGTTTGTGATGGCATACTGCTTGTACCCACTTCATTGAATATGCAATTAAAAGTTGTAGAAGGCACTTGATCCTTGAGATTCTATGGGAAATATGAAATACATTTCAGTTTTATGTTACCAAATTCAAATAATACACTTTTGGTGGAGGAACAGTTCTGTAGTTGTTTGCCAAACACATTTTTCCTTTCAGTTATCTTGTTCCTCGGTGCTTGCACAACTCCACCTCGTTTGTCCGTGGTTACTGAATTCATGGAGATGGGATCCTTATATCATTTGATTCCTGTAAGTGGACAGAAGAATAACCTCAGCTGGCAAAGGAGATTGAAAATGATTTGTGATATATGCAGGTATTTCCAACATAAACTCTGTACTCAGATTCTAATTCATAGTTCTTCGTTTCCAACTATTTTTTTTTATTTCAACTACCTTTTCAATAATTTTGTTTTGGGGTGCTCGCAAAAGCTTGGCATAAAGCCTAGAAATGTTATACATTGTGTCTGATAAAGGCTACTGTCCATACGACTGAATACGTGCCATTGCACTTCAAAATTCCATTAACTTTCTTCAGTCGGACACACTTTGGAAATTTATGCGACTCTTCGAAAAGTTGTAAATGAGTCCTGTTAAGATCCTTAGGCAAAATAAAATAAAAATTAGAAGTCACTTTGGAGCTAAATATTGTTCTTAGAATTAGTAAAATCACAATTGTGTTAGGTTGGGAAACTTATGCACCTAATTTTGTTGCTCATGGGGGAGTTTAGTAGCCTTGTATGTCGATTACGTAAGTCACTCTATGGTCTGAAACAGTCTTTACATGCTTGGTTTTGGGAAGTTCAAAGGGTTTGTGATATCCAAGTCCATGTCCTCGAGCATTTGGCAACGATAGATTAAATTGTCAAGACATTTGTCACAATAACAACATTAAACAATTGCAAGCGAAGAAGCTTACTAAATGCTTGAAAGGTAGGTGGAGGATTGACAACACAATAGTGAAGAGTTAAATGCCTCATCTTCGAACATGTGAAAACTGAAGAAGGCAATATGAACTTTTCGCCCTTTAGAAGTTCAAGCATGAGTTGCTCGAGCCCATTCCGTGATAGGAAAAATATCAAGTTGTCAACCTAAGAGAAATATTTTGGATTCAGAATATTGGAAATTCTACGCTCATTAATTGGTCCTTGACGAAGTGAAAATAGATGAAGAAGAATCACACCAAGCTTAGCTCTAACTTTACGGGTTGATATATCTTCCCATAGTGTCTGATTTTGCCCACTTATATCGCCATTTCCTTGACAAAATACTCGTCCTACCAGCATCTCGTAGAGGCAAACACATTAGAATGACATCAATTACATCATCAGGAAGATTGCTAATTATATCACAAGTTCTTCTGCATGGCGCTTTCATCATATTATGAGTTGAGATTTTTAGAGAAAAATTTGATAGTATAAATTGATCTGGATTCTTCTATCGGTTCCAAATATGACGGAGGCGCCATGCAGAAGAACTTGTGATATAATTAGCAACCTTCCTGACGATGTAATTGATGTCATTTTAATGTGTTTGCCTCTACGAGATGATGTTAGGATGATTATTTTGTCAAGGAAATAGTGGTATAAGTGGGCAAAAGTTCCAAAACTAACGCTTGATCATACACTATGGGAAGATATATCAACCCGTAAAGTTAGAGCTAAGCTTGGTGTGATTCTCCTTCATCTGTTTTCACTTTGTCAAGGACCAATTAATGAGTGTAGAATTTCTAATATTCCGAATCCAAAACATTTCTCTTAGATTGACAACTTGATATGTTTCCTGTCATGGAATGGGCTCGTGCTTGAACTTCCAAAGGGTGAAAAGTACAAATTGCCTTCTTTAGTTTTCACATGTTTGAAGATGAGGCATTTAACTCTTCACTATTGTGTTGTCAATCCTCCACCTACCTTTCAAGCATTTACTAAACTTCTTCGCTTGCAATTGCTTAACGTTGCTATTTCTGACAAATATCTTGAGAATTTAATCTCTCGTTGCCCAATGCTTGAGGACATGGACCTGGATATCGCAGACCTTTGAACTTCCCAAACCAAGTGTGCAAAGACTGTTTCAGACCATAGAGTGACTTACATACAAGACTACTAAACACTCCCGAGCAACAAAATTAGGTGGTTGCTCAGGGGGAGTTTAGTATCCTTGTATGTTGATTACTGATGCACTCACACTCAATCGCGATGATAGTAGTTAATCTAGGAGCTAAGGCTCGAAGAAGATGAAGGCTAATTCAGGGGTTCAACCGAGAAGATTAGCTAATAGGATGTAAAAGAGGGAAGGAAGAACAACTGATATTATTCATGAATGAGTACATTTCCCATGTATTTATACAACTAATCAATGGGTAAAATGACTAAAGAGGAATACAACAAAATAACTAACTAACTAATTTCTTGACAGCTGAACAGTGTTAACTAACTAACAATTCTAACAGCTTTCTAACAGATTTCCAGATTCCCTTATAACTCGACTACATATACTTGCATCAATACCCCCCATTTGAAAAATAGCCTTGTCCTCAAGGCTGGAATGAAGGAAATCGATGCTGCAACTCTGTGAGAAATTCCCAGGTAGCCTGAGCTGTATCAATGCCCAGCCATTTAACCAACACCTGACAAACAGCCTTATTACCCCTCTTGATCATCCTCCTCTCTAGTATTGCCTCAGGCAAAGGGCAGTAGGGACTAGACATATGTAAAACTGGAGGATGGTTGAGGACAGCAGGTACTTCATGACATTTTTTCAACAGTGATACATGAAAAGTAGGATGGATCAACACATCAGCTGGAAGCAAAAGTTTATAAGCAACTTCTCCAATCTTAGCATCAATCAGATAGGGACCAAAGTACTTTGCAGCTAGCTTGTTAAAGGGTCTAGTGGCCACAGAGAACTGCCTGTAAGGCTGTAGCTTTAAATAGACCCAATCACCCACACTAAACTGTCTGTCAGACCTGTGTTTATTGGCCAGATCTCTCATTCTTTGTTGAGCCCTGGATAATTGGAACTTTAGCAAGGCAATAATAGCTTCCCTAGCCTCCAGGGACCTATCAACCATCTCATTAGAGGATTCACCAGCCAAATAGGGAAGATGAATAGGTGGCTTTTGACCATAAAGAACTTCATAAGGGGAGCATTTGATAGCTGAATGATAAGTTGTGTTGTACCACCACTCAGCAAGAGGCAAGTGAGCAACCCACTCCAAGGGTTTATCCGAGCAGAAACACCTCAGATAAGTCTCCAAGGTCCTATTCAAGACCTCAGTCTGACCATCTGTTTGAGGATGGTAGGCTGTAGATTTATGCAACTGAACTCCTTGCAAGGTGAACAATTCTTGCCAAAAGGAACTCAAGAAAACAGGGTCTCGATCACTGACCATAGTAGAGGGCATACCATGCAACTTAAATACATTGTCCAAGAAGCTTTGAGCTACAGTCTGAGCAGTGTAAGGATGCTGCAAGCAAATGAAATGGCCATACTTACTCAACCTATCAACCACCACTAGAATGACATCCTTGCCTTTGGATTTAGGCAAACCCTCAATGAAATCTAAGCTAATGTCAGTCCAAACCCCTTCAGGGATAGGTAGAGGTTGAATTAAGCCAGGATAAGCTGAGGCATCATATTTGTGTCTCTGACACACATCACATCTATTAATGAAACTCCGGATATCTAGAGCCATGGTCTTCCAGTAGAATAGGGATTGCAATCTCCTAATGGTAGCATCCATTCCAGAGTGGCCACCCTGAGGTGTAGAATGCCACAACTGAATAATGTGTTCTCTCAACTGAGGGTCAGATCCTACCACCAATCTTCCCTTCCACCTAAGCTGAGAATTAATCCAAGTGAAGGATTTATAAGGCTGTAATAGCAGTTTAGTGATCAAGGTCTGTAAAGCAGCATCAGAAGTCCAAGATTGCTGAATCTGGCAGAAGAGTGTATCATGGGGTGTAAGCAAGGATAAAGCCAATAGCTCTGCCCCTTGATTCCTGGAAAGAGCATCAGCAGCCTTGTTGTCCAGTCCCTTTTTGTATTCAATAGTAAAGTCAAAAGCCATGAGCTTTGAGATACCAGCCACCTGGAAATCAGTGTGTATAGTTTGTTCTAGCAGATGTTTTAATGCCTTCTGGTCAGTCCTGACAATGAAGGGTTTGCTTAGCAAATAATGTGACCACTTAGTCACAGCAAAAACCAATGCCAGTAATTCTCTATCATAAACACACATGGACTGGTGTCTAAGGGCCAGTGTTTTACTAATATATGCAATAGGGTGCCCCTGCTGCATTAAGACAGCACCAATACCTGTACCACTTGCATCTGTCTCAATGACAAAAGGTTCAGCATAGTTTGGCAGGGCCAGAACAGGAGCAGTTACTAAGGCTTGTTTGAGAGTCATGAAGGCTGCAGTAGCTTCTTCAGTCCAAGCAAATTTGTCTTTTTTTAGTAAGTCATGTAGAGGTCTGCATATAGCTCCAAATCCTTTGATGAATCTCCTATAGTACCCTGCTAGACCAAGAAAACCTCTGAGTTGCTTGATAGTAGTAGGCAGTTCCCAGGCTTGAACTGCAGATACCTTCTTAGGATCAGTTGCTACTCCCTTAGCACTGATAAAATGTCCTAAGTACTCCACTTCTTTTACCCCAAAAGCACACTTAGATGCTTTAGCATACAACTGATAATTCTTCATCAACTCAAACACAGCTCTTAAGTGATCCACATGAACAGACATATTTCTGCTATAAACCAAAATGTCATCAAAGAAAACTAACACTGATTTTCTGAGTAATGGTTTGAAAATTGAATTCATAAGACTTTGGAATGATGAGGGAGCATTGGTTAACCCAAAGGGCATTACCAAGAACTCATAATGACCCTCATGAGTTTTGAAGGCTGTTTTATGCACATCAGATTCTGCCATTCTCAATTGGTGATAGCCAGCTCTAAGATCAATCTTAGAGAACACCTCAGCACCCCCCAACTCATCCAATAGATCCTCAATAATAGGGATTGGGAATTTATCCTTCACTGTTAAATGATTCAGATCCCTGTAATCAATACAAAGTCTCCAACTACCATCCTTTTTTCCAACCAACACAACTGGGGATGCATATGGACTAGTACTGTGTTGTACAACCCCTTGATCTAGCATCTCCTGTACCAACTTCTCAATAATATCCTTCTTCACTCCAGGAAACCTGTAAGGTCTCTTACTAATAGGTGTTGCATTGTCTATGAGTGGTATTCTGTGATCATAGGGTCCTCTGTGAGGTGGTAATGCAGTAGGAATATCAAATATACACTTGTATTGTTCCATTAAAGAAACCAAAACAAATGGAATGCCATCACCTGTGGCTGTGATAGCTTGGATGTGGTTACACTGGAAGGTAACAGGTATGTTCACTGACAACATATAAAATTGTACTTGTTCTGCAGGTTTTTTATTCAACACTTTAGCCTTAGTAATCTTGACTTGAGTGGTTGCCCCTCTCAACACATGCTTCTTCCCTTGGTGCATGAACTCAATGGTCCTTTTGCTAAAATCAAAGAGAATTCTCCCCAATGTATTCAACCATTGGACCCCCAATACTATATCAATATTTCCTAATGGCAGTAATAGGAAATCAGAAGAAAATGTAGTTCCCTGTAACAACCACTGCAGATTCCTACAAATGGAAGCAGTTTGTACCTTCCTCCCATCAGCTACACTAATAGACTGTTCCATGATTGTGCTGGCCTTGCATCCTAGCTGCCTTGCCATTTCTTCATCAATAAAATTGTGGGTACTACCTGTATCAATAAGAATCTGCAATGGTCTTTTCTCATGATACCCAGTGACTCTAATGGTCTGGTACCCAGTGACACCAGTGAAGGCTTGCAATGAAATTGTCATACATTCCTCAGGATTGGCAATGTTATCAATTGCTTCTTGGTCCTGGAACTGATCTGGTTCTAGATCCTCTTCCATAGTTACATCTCCTTCTTCACACAATTCTACTAAGAACAACTGCTTCTTGGCCTTACACACATGCCCCCTTACATACTTTTCATCACAAAGAAAGCACAATCCCTTGGCCCTTTTCTCATCCATCTCTGCTGCAGTTAAGAGCTTCCTTCCATTAGCATTGCCCTGAAATCCACTAGGTTTGTTATAAGAATTATCAAAAGGTTTCCTGTAACTAGTATTAGCTGGTATAGGCCTCTGTACATTCTGATTTCTATGGAAGTTTGGAGTTGGTAAAATGGGATTCTGATTTTTTCCAGAAGATCTAATTCCCCAGGACTGAGCTTGTGCCTCAAAAACTTCCTCTTGCAATCTAGCCAACTTGTAAGCTTGCATCAGGGTCTTTGGTGCCTGCATCCTTACTGATTTGTTCAATTCAGGTTTGAGCCCTCCTAAGAAACAACTGATGGCATTCTCATTAGACAAATTCACCCCAGTCAGCAGCCTATCAAACTCAGCTTGGTAAGCTCTTACATTGCTAGTTTGTTCCAGGTGCTTAATAGATTCCATTGAATCTTCATATCCATCCCCAAACCTTTCATTCAAAGCTAAAATATACTCTGTCCAAGTAGGATCTACAACAGTGTTCCTAGCTTTCATATATGACCTATGCCAAGCAATAGCTTCCCCATCTAAGTGAATTGATGTGACCTTGACCCTCTGACTATAAGGAATTTCATCCATAGAAAAGAATTGGTCCACCTTATACAACCATGTTTTCAGATCTTGTCCAGAAAATCTAGGGAAATCTAACCTAGAGCATCGAGTGAGAAAATTACCAGTTACTCCAGTTTGAATGTCTCTGCTTGTGTTCAACTGCCTCAATTCTCCAGAATTGTCACCTCTAGCAGAAGATTCACCTCTGCAATTATCCAATTCCTTGTCTCTATGCTTCATACCACCAATGGCTTGCTTGATTTCCAACAATTCCTTATCTGTCCTCACATTTCGATCATTCATACTCTCCATCAATTTCTGCAATTGCTCTTGAATCTGCAAAAATTTGTTATCCGTGTCCTCTGTTGATCCTTCTGGGTTCTTATTGCGAGTCAAATCCATGCCGAGGAATGATAGCTCTGATACCAATTGATGCACTCACACTCAAACGTGATGATCGTAGTTAATCTAGGAGCTAAGGCTCGAAGAAGATGAAGACTAATTCAGGGTACAACCGAGAAGATTAGCTGAGAAGATGTAGAAGAAGGAAGAAAGAATAGATTGATATTATTCATGAATGATGAATCAATACATTTCCCATGTATTTATACAACTAATCAATGGGTAAAATGACTAAAGAAGAATACAACAGAAGAAACTAACTAACTAATTTCTTGACAGCTGAACAGTGTTAACTGCCTAACAATTCTAACAGATTTCCAGATTCCTTTACATTTATATAACTCGACTACAATACTCGACTACACATACTTGCATCAGGGTGTGACAACATTTTTGGAGAGTTTGAGCAACTTAGGTTGGACCAAGTAATGAGTCACCAAGATTGCTTTGTTCACCTGTATCAGAGTTAGAAATACCAATTGGATTAGCAAGTTTAGTAGGAGGTTGAGTTTGTCGGGAGTAGACCTTAAGAGTTGGAGGTGGAGCTGGGGTTGGAATAGTTGGAATGGGAAGGACCGCTATGGCCTTCTGATTTTCCATATTAGGAGAAAAATATGAAGAAGTCTCAAAAAATATAACATCTGCAGAAATCAAGTACTTATTGGTAGAGGAATCAAAGCATTTGTAACCTTTTTGTTGAAGAAAATACTCGATAAATACACATTTAAAAGCCTTGTGCTGAAGTTTATCTTTTCCGGGGGTAAGGTTATGAACAAAACACGTGGAGGAAGGGGAAACAAATTTTTGTCCGAATAGAGGACTGAGTGAGGACTCTGGTATTTCAAAACAGATAAAGGCCTACAATTGATTAAATAACAAACAATAATAATGATATCATCCCAAAATGTAAAGGGGCATGATTGTGAATAAGCAATGTTTGAGCTGTTTTAATTAGACGTCTGTTCTTTCGCTCAACAACTTCATTTTGTTGAGGAGTATGTGCACAAGAAGACAAGTGCAATATGCCCTGGGATGACATAAAGAAAGAGAGAGAAGTAGAGAAGTATTCTCGGGCATTATCACTGATTGACTTCTTAATGGAAATACCAAATTGATTGTGAATTTCAGCATGAAATTTTTTAAAGATAGAGAATAGCTCAGATCTATTTTTTATTAAAAATAACCACGTGCACTGAGAATAATCATCAATAAAAGTAACAAAGCAATGAAAGCCTAAGGAAGAACTGACATGACTTGGACCCCATATATCCGAATGAACGATTTCAAACATAGAGGTGGCCTTATTATTGATATGTTTTGAGAAAGAAGCACGAGTGTTCTTATCAAGCTGACACGACTCACATTCTAACGAAGATAATCTAGATAAATCGAGGACCATCTTTTGCAATTTGAAGAGACTTGGATGACCCAATTGACTATGGAGCAATTCAGAAGAAACAATGAAAGTGAAAGCAACATGTGGTGTTAGGATAGAGAGTAGGTACAATCCCTGTGATTCATGTCCTTTTCCGATCCTGCACAATGACATAATCATCAAAGAAGGTTAAAACGCATTTCAGATTTTTTATTAAGTTGCTAATGAAATAAGATTTTTTGGACATTCAGGTGCAAAAATGACTAATTTTAAAGGTATGGAAGGCAGAGGATGAGCTATACCTATCCCTTTTACAATCGTCTTTCACCCATTCGCCAAAGTAACAGTAGAGAGGATAGAAGGGGTAGTAAGAGTAGAGGAAGTGTTTTTGTTACCAGAAATATGGTCAGAAGAACCAGAATCAAGAATTCATTATTCCTAAGACAAAGACTGTGCGACTTAAGCAAAGGAGTTACCAGGTTGTATTGTGCAAGCAGTTGATGATTGTTGCATTGATGTTTGATACTGAAAGTAGTCATTATAATCTGCTCAAGTTAAAGTGATAGATTGAGATGATCCATCCATTATGAGCCTTTTTTTTTTCACAAAAAAAAAGTACTGAAGACAGAGAGAGATGAGACTCGACAATTTTCTGATATGGTTGATTTAGCAACCAGTTGATCAATCCCTCTATTTCTTTTTTTGTTTTTTTTGTTTTTTTTGTTTTTTTTGTTTTGTTTTCCTTTCAGTTTCTGTTACTGAAATAGAAGAACCTTTAGAGAGGGTGGCTAAAAACCCAGTGGCTCTGATACCTTGAGAAATTAGAAAAAGAAAAGGAGATATTGGAAATTGAATTGATTGATCATTCCCTCCAGTTGATGGGATTAAATAGCTGTTACAGATAATGTAAATAAGGAAAGAAAATAATAAAATATTACACAATTTCCTAACTGCCTAATTAAAGGGATTCTGAAATATTCTTATATCTAGACTATTTAATCATACCATATTAAAATATTCACATAGCTGCACTATCCAAATATACCATAATTAACAACCAGATCTAAAGGGAAGAACTCCATTAGGTGCACTGCTAATCATGGAGGAGAGGATATTTGCTATTGGATCGGCATATACTTTGAGAACGCAATAGGAAACTGAAGGAACACTTCCTAAGTGATTTGTTTAAGATTGTACACACATGGGTGTCTAATGCTATAGTGTTTTTGCTTGTCTGCAGAAGCTGATTTAGGATTTTATTTGAGGCGTTCAATCTTATTTCTTACAGTTGAAACCATAGTACTGCTGAAATTGTGGGTTCACATATGAAGTGTATGGACCTCTGCATGGCAACCAGGCAGTGGGCTTAATACTTTTTCTGTAACTTGGTCATCATATTGAAAAACATTTGCAATCATGTTCTAATGTGCACTTTTAGGTCCAGGGAAAAACAACAAGAAATGGTATTGGCTGACATGTGTACTAAATCGGGTGAAGCATGGGACTATTGTCCAAGAGAAGCTTTGCGCAGAGTCTCTCAAATTTTAAAAGATGAATTTGGCTTGGTATGGTTAATTTCTTGTGCAGCAAAGAGTTGAAAATTCATCGATCTAACGTGTATCTACATTTGTAGGTCATGACTGCAGGCTTTGAAGTTGAATTTTATCTTCTGGAGAGTGTAATAAAGTATGTGAGAGAACGCTTCCTATAATAATTTTGTTTATAGTCTTCCATCATATATGTTTTTGGAGCTCTCTTTTACACATGTTACGCTAAATATGTATAATTAAATCACACAGGAACGACAAAGAAGAGTTTGAATCATCGGATAAGTGGAGGAAGTGCCATACAACAGCATTTGATATGGCATCCCCGATGCTTGAGGAGATGCTCACTTATCTTCAGTCCTTGAATATTTCAGTAGATTATGTAAGTCTTTATTTTCTTGAAAGTTTGCTTGCAAATTTGATGTTTCTCATGTTGTTGCAAACGGTCTTGTAGCTAAGTAGGAGATTTTAGCATGTATATCCATTTATTCCGCTTGAATTGGAGCTTCAGACTCTAGGAATTTTGCTCTTGCCCTATTGATAGTATCTTGCATTCTTTAGAGTGTCCCATATTCGTTGACAGAATGGGTTGTTTCCTTCTTTGGGTCGATCCCCATCTCATAAGCTAACTTATGAGGTGAATTAAACACTGGATCCTTTTTCCTCATAAGTACTATTTATGAATTAAATAGCCTCATAAATATGTAATATAACACCACTACTCCCACACAGTAATGGTTACTTATTATTTTGTTTCTTGATGAAAATATGTTTATTTTTACTTTAGTTAATTTATGAAGATATGCTTATCTTACTTTTGTTAGTGTCATGAGAGTTCTTTTCCTCGATTAGTTTCAAAACTGTTTTTAACTTTCTAATGTCAAATCTGTGTCATTATCCTTCATACACTGAAGAACTATTTCTTGTCAGATCATCATGCGATAGGAGAAGCATTGAAAGTGAAGTATCGGGATCTGTCTGTTTTTCATTCACATACAAAGTAGTCTTCGGGAAAAAGATAACATGTTGTTCGATGACATGATTTACATGGATAATTTCTTCATGAACAACATCAAACACCTCTGGCCTAAATCCCAGATCTCAGGGGACAATGAAAGAAAAAACAAAAGAGAATATAAAAGGAAAAAGAGTTATAAGCCTCACATGACAAGTTTTTTTTTCCACACTTTTACACATATAATAGTATCATGGCATTTAACTGTCCTGAAATAGTATCTTTCTTTACCTACAATAAGTGAGATATATCCAACATATTTAATCTTATACTTCATCTGTCTCATTTTTATGGTGGTATTTATTGGACACGTAGTCTTTTAAAGAAGTGCAGACTTTTGGCACATATCGCAAAATGCTCATAGAACTTGTGGTCTTAAACATGTCATGATATTCCTATTGCTATAAGAGTGTGTCATTAAGGGTAAAATGAAAAAGTTAACATAAAAGAGTTTCTAAATATAGAAAAATATCATTCTTCTCAGGACAGACTAAAAAGGGAAGAGTGCGATGGAATAGAGGAGTAATATTTTTCAGTTTCATGAAGATTACTCCCCTTTATGTTGTCTCTTTCAAATATGCAGCTACATAAAGAAGCTGGGAAAGGTCAATTTGAGATTGGACTGGAATACACAGATTGTTTTGGAGCAGCTGATAGATTAATTTATACACGTGAAGTCATAAGAACAGTAGGAAGGAAATATGGATATCATCCAACTTTTTTGCCAAAGTAAGTACCATTATTTCCACGGCATTTTTAGGTGCCATTTTCTTTTCTACGTACTAGTTAGTGCAGATATGCTTTTGCTTCTTTGAAGTTGTACCAAACCATGTTTTCCAGAAAATGTTTTCCTTCGTAAACATGAGAAAATTGGAAAACATTTTCTTCATACCAAACACACCCTTACTTTTCTCTCCCTATGCGATTCTTTATAGTTCTTTTTTCTCTTTCTCTGCCTGCTTTTTGCTAAATCTTCCTAGATTGCTTTTCTAAAAATAAAAAAAAATCTTTATCCAAAATAATATTATTTTTTTTCCAATTTATTGTAGTTCTTTATTTTTTTTTGGCTATTATGTTTAGATATGATTGTCTTTATTATGACATGTCATAAATTTGTTTATTCTATTTTGTGATTGGTAGTTGAGGGAGCACCCACGGCCTTAAAATTTTGGATTCGCCACTGTTTTAATATACACCCCAATTAGTTCCAATTAATTCTACCAACTCAATTCTTCCTCCCTTTACAACCCTATTAACTGCAGATCGAGATAAAATTGTGATGAGAGAGTTATATCTACATTGGAAAACGCAAAAAAGGAAATATAATTTTCTTTCCCATTAGCACAGGAGGGGTATAGGTTAAAGATATGCCAAGCTTTCAGACAAAAATAAAATAAAATTTTGAACTGAGTCCCATCTCAAAACCTTATTTCCCTTTCAATTTGCCAACCTTATTTCCCTTTTTGTTTAGGTATTCATTAGATGAATATGGCTGTGGATCTAGTGTGCATATTAGTTTGTCCAAGAATGGAATTAACGTCTTTAAGGCATCTGATGGATCAAGTCAGTATGGTATTTCCAAGATTGGAGAAGCATTCATGAGTGGGGTGTTAGATCATCTTCCTTCCGTACTTGCATTTACTGCACCACATCCTACAAGGTTAGAGGTTTCTATACTTGTTAAAGTTTAACTTAAATGAACCGACAGTGTAAATAATATTTTTTTTCATTCTCAATATGATTTAGTTCCCTATTTCCTTTGTATATATGTATTGGAGATTGATTTATGATTTCCTTGAGCCAATTGTTTGAAATGAGCATAGTTCCATGATGGTAAAATCCCATTGTCGTCCAACTATTATATTCCAAGAATGACCTCTTGGCTTTATATTTCTTTTGTTATCACTTTTGTCATCCCAATAAATGTCATCCTCAACCAAAATCACCAAAATAATAGGAAAATTAGTTTTTCATAATATCTTTAAATATTATGATAAGATTTTTACTTAGTAAGATGTCTTCTAAAGACATTTTACATTATGTTTTGTTTTTTCAGAGTAGGTAAAATGCTTAGTGCTTAAACTAGATAATAGTAGGAAAGAACTAGTTCCATTTTATATTTTATGAAAGGGTTATGCAGAGAGGAATCCAATTAATATATTGAATTACTCAAGTGTTGAATAATAAGAAAACACGAAATCTAAGAACTAAGCAAAATTGACACTTTTTGCACTCCTTGGTTGTAGTAAATAAGTTTTTTTTGAGCTAAGTGGACTTACTAGTGAAAAAATCAAGTGAAGAACGTTCCTCTTTTGAAATTTCTGTCAAAACACCCGATATCTTTTGCTTTTATTTCTCGCATTTTCTTTTCCTCGTGATTGTTTGACTTTGAAGTCTCTCTTTTGCTCAAACTTGTCTGATCTTTCCAATAATTAAACAACATTTTCTATCTAAAGTTTCTGCATTATGGATTATTGCACAGAGAGATGAAAATCTGTTCTCTTTGGGTTCGGTCTCCTCTTACAAAAAAGATTCGTCATTTGAGTATGTCTATGCAAAATTGCACTTCCCATCAACCCTGAACTACCTGACCTGATCCTTGATTCTAAGTTTCCCTTATTTTAGTTACCATTCGAAATTTATTTTGTAGTTATGAGCGCCTATATTCTAAGGAATGGAATGGACGATTCGTCACCTGGCAGAAAGAAAACACATATGCAAAAATTAGTACTTGTACACTTCCTGGAGCTGTTGTTGTAAGCCATTTCGTATGTCCTGCATTTGATGCGTGTACGAACCCATACTTAGGACTTGCTTCTATAATGACTGCTGGGATTGATGGCTTGCGGAAAAAGTTGAGCCTTCCTGCACCAGTAGGTAAGTTAGACAATTATTTAGCAGTTTTCCGTCTACTGTATAAATTGCCTTTTTCAAGTCTTCTTTTGCCCTGAATTTTATGGTTAAGCCTGGAATGCATATCATTTCTGTTGGGATCAGCTACTTTCATCAATAGTATAGGGCAAGGTTATCTTCTCTTTTGATAGCACCAAAATATGTCTTGGCAGGATTGAGCTGCTCTCGTATATATTCAAAACTCAGTGAATGATGGGATGGGACCACCCTTTTATTTTTTTCCACTGAAATATCATGCTTTTGCCTACAGCAGGAGTTCAAACCTGTGATGTGCGCGTAACCTACACATCACGCTGGTTCATCAATTTACTTGACAGTTGTGCTTATATTCAGTATTCACTTACCTTTAGGCAGAAGAAATGAAAAATGGAAATAGAAACAAGAACCAAAAGTATGTGCAATTTCATGAAAAAAAGAAATATAATGAACCTGTACCAGAAGTTGAGTTTTCTTAGTTTGGATAGAAAGAAATAGAGGATGAAGTTATTGTTTTTCGTCTACAAGTATTCTTGCACTCTCAGAATAACGTGGCTTAAAACTTCCTCGAATGACTTTATAATATAATGTTGGACTTAACTTATATACACTAAAATAGTATTAATAATTTCACACCATCAATTCATTTTAACCCAGGCAACATGCCTTGTAATTTTCATGTTACTAAACCACCTTTTATAGAAGGTTACTTGAAGTTATCGCTTATGTGTTCTGGCAATTCTTTTACAGTGTATAGAAGTTAAGCTCTACAATACGTAGTCAAAATAAGTGCATGCTGTTTGTGAAAAACTAATTTTGGGCATTATCAGTGATTTTCTTGCTATGATTTATCACTTATCAAAGAGGAGTACATGAAAACTGATAACAAGATCTCTTTGTCCATAAGTGGGATATTCATATTATGTTATCAGACATTCTACTTGTGTTTTTTGTGAAACAGATAGAGAGACTCGTGATGTCAATCAAGAGGATTATCAAAGATTACCTGATTGTCTTACTGATTCTTTAAACGCTTTGGAGGAAGATACGCTGTTTAACGATATGATGGGTGAAAATCTTGTGGTTTGCCTAAAAGCAATTCGCAAGGTACGTTTCAAATCATGCTTTCTTCAGTATATGAAGGTGTATATGTTTGCAGAATTCCTCTTTCTGCTGAACAGCTGATTACTCTAGAAAAGGTTTATCAGGTATAATGAAATAAGAATGAATTGGCTCATTAGTGTTCAGAGTAAAATTCTTCCATGCAATGTCAGTGTAAGAGCAAATTATAAACTATCAGAATCAGTTGATTTTAACATGTCTTAGCAGGTTACTTGTCTTATTTCTAGATTATGAATTTCTCTTTTCACCGACAGTTGCCTGATATTATCTTTAATTAGGTTATCGGATAGTGCAAAAAATTCTTGACTGTAGTGTATAGAAGTTGAATGAACTCTTAGAATTATCCTAGGACTTCTATTTTCCTTATATGCAGTCAATAGGATATTATTCCTGTTAACCAGTCGAACGCTCTACAATTTAAAAAATGATATAGGAATAGGAAAGGCATAGGAGTAGGTTATGCAGCTAAATCGTGCCTGAGTATTCAAGATTATCATATTATGCATGTTCATTCGCCTTTTTACGTAGTTGATACATAACTGGTATAACAACAACAACAACAACAACAACATATACAATATAATCCCTCCAATGGGGTCTGAAGAGGCCAGAGGGTAGGATGTACACAAATCTTATCCCTGCCTTTGTTGGGTAGAAACAATGTTTTCGAAATACCCTCAGCTCAATAGAGAAGAGAAGAAAAGAGAAGGAAAGAAGAGAGAAGGGAGGAAGAGAGGAAAAGAATCGAAGCATGGATGCAAGGAGAAAATAATATAACAACAAATAGCAAGATACAGAGCAAATGAGAAACATATAGTACAACACAGCAAAAATAAGGAGTATGTGAATACTAAATAATAATTAGTATGGAGAAGTGTAGAGGAGGCTAGTCCCAACCTATCCCAGATAAAGTACGACACCACTCGACTACCTACTAATCTTCTCTACCCTAATGACTTCCATACCTTTCTATTAAGGGTCATGTCCTCAGTAAACTGAAGTTGTGTCATATCATGTCCTGTCTAATCATCTCCCGCTAGTTTTTCTTCGGCCTACCTCTAGCTCTCCTAACTCCTTGAATAACCAACCCCTCACACCTCCTTAGTGGAACATTCATGCACCTCCTCTTCACATGTCCGAACCATCTTAGGTCGCTTTCCTCATTTTGTCCGCCACAGAAGTCACTCCCACCTTATCTCGTTTACTTCATTCCTAATCATATCTCTCCTAGTATGCCCACACATCCATTTGAGCATCATCATCTCTGCTACATTCATCTTTTGGACATGGGTGTACTTGACTAACACTTTGCCCGATACAACAAACTTGGTCTAACCACCACTCTATAAAACTTATCCTTAAGCTTTGTCGACAGATTCTTATCACACAATATGCCGCGAAGCGAGGCTTCATTCTACCCACCTACTCTACTAGATGCGCGACATCCTCATCAATCTCTATGTCTCCTTGGATTATGGACCCAAGATACTTGAAACTTCTTCTCTTGGATATGACTTTCAGATCAGTCTTCATTTCCACCTCCGCCTCATGCATTACATCACTAACCTACACTCCAAGTAATCTGTGTCTCTTCTACCAACACTTTGCCATTCTCATCCTTAATGCACTTCACTTGGTCCAGGTTGCGGGCCCCTTTTCTCTTGCCTTGGTGAGCTTATACAACTTCCATTCCCCGCATTTGCACTTGAGTTCTTGTATAAGTGCTCAAAAACTGATGTATTAGCCACCGTGACCACTAGCTTTGCTTCCTTCTTCGCCACCTTGTAGCTCTCCCAATTCCTCCTAGAATTGAAGAAAAACAGAGGAAACAACAGGCGCAAAAACACGAAATACAGCACTCCAAAAATATTAAGAATAGACACAACTGATTTAAGTAGCTAATAACTTTGTTTCTTTGTAAACTTATCGCCGAAGTATTACAAATAGTAATGTCTAGTAAAGTGGATAATATCATATATTGTTAGTATGACTTTCATTGCATGAGTATCTACAAACTTTTGACAATAGCTATTACGCCTCA
Organism: Solanum piurae; assembly: GCA_029582685.1. Classification (NCBI taxonomy): domain Eukaryota; kingdom Viridiplantae; phylum Streptophyta; class Magnoliopsida; order Solanales; family Solanaceae; genus Solanum; species Solanum piurae. The sequence goes on from JAJOOO010001031.1 coordinate 19,042, forward strand.
ATCCCAAGTTAGTGGTAAACTTGGGTTGACCTGAATACTCACTATCCAGTTTCCTCCTCAGCCCGTATCATTCCAATGTTTGGGTTCTGTAGCATTAATCGTTTAGCAACAGGAAAAACATGCTTTAACGTTGCGTTTTCTTCATGTCTCTTAAGTATTTGAATTAGTCATTGGCGTAATGAAGTATACAAAACTTTGAAGAAAGGGACAATTTTGAGCTTTCTTTGTAGTTATAAAAGTCTTTTTGATTTCTTGTGGACATTCTGAGCTTGATTTCATGGGTTTGCAGGCTGAGATCGATCACTATTGTGAAGACGAGGAACCATACAAGGACCTTATATACAAATTTTAGGTTGATCAAATATATCAGTGAGATTAGGATAGTCTATATTGTTAATCATCAAACATATTCTTATTTTTTCAGTGCCCTTCCTTCTTTTGCTTCATTAATGCACTTAATAAAACATCATAGAAATTTCAGTTCCTCGCGTTAACACAACATGTGATGTGTAAGTTGCTCATGGCGGCAACATGCTTGGCCCCGCTTATGGGGTCAAATCAATACGTTCTAAGAAGAAAGATTGGAATATCAATCTCACGTCATATGGCACTGGCCTGGACTAGTATTATGCGTATTGTCAACAGAGGTGCATAAGAAATTAATCTTTTCTAGTGTGTTTTTACATCCTTTTGGTAGACCAAATTCTGAGTTTTTTTAAGATTTAGAATTTTGAGTTCCAAGTCAAAATATTTAATCCTCCAAATAACATTGAAAGCTTTGCAAAAGTTTTTTTGTTTATATTACATTTTTTGTCTCCACTTTATGCTTGGATAGGTTGTTGTGTTCCAACCAACTTTCCCTTGAAACAAACTTGTAAAGATTTTATCTCGGAAAAATCATAGGTTGGAAAACTAGAAAGAGAACATATCGTGAATTTATTTACTTATTTGTGTGCGTTGACTTTTGAGCAATAATATCGCTTTGTTGGATTTACTTATGGAATAATTACATAAATACACAGTTTAAGATATCATTAAAAAAAGAGTAATTTTCACATATAGCAAACATAAAAATCATATTTGTATGTTTTAGCTATAGTTTACATAATTGTGCTCAATAACAAATTTTATGTTTGCTATGGAGCTTTTGATTTGTATAATTCGCTACAAACATCTAATTTTATACAAATTGTTCAGTTTTGTATAAATTCATTTATACATTGTAATTTATATAATAAGATCTGTATTTGTATAATTATAGGTGTATAGGATAAAAATATATGTATTTGTATTTGTATATACACTCTTCTCTCGTTTTATACAAATACAAACACATTTTATATATTTTATACCGAAATGTATAAAATGGATAGTTGTATACTGAATAAGATGACAAAAAAAGGGGATGTTTGCTGCGAATTACAATTAAAATAAATTATGGCTATAACATTTAATTTGAATTAATAGTTTACTATTTCATACATTTTTCCCTTAAAAAAATTATAAGAATCTTCTCTCGGATATATTCCCATTCCATTTGAGATACATCCCTACCCCTTATTCTCTGGTACATCTCTCCCATTAAATAATGTATCATTTTGCAATGTATAGGAAAATCAAGAATGTATCCGAGAAAACGAAAAATTTGAGATTTTTGTAATTGGTGGAACTTCCGGATATGATATAATTACCCCCAAATGTATGAGATTTATGTACTTTATACTATACTTATCTTTAAGTTTTAACCAAAATTTTGAAGCCTATAGTACAACCTCAATTTTATTTATTTTTAAAGTTATAATCTTAACCCTCCCACCCCCTTCTCTCCCTTCTACCAAAAAATATGGGATATTTTTAAATATATATATATATATATAATTAGTAAATTTGCCCGCGCCTTGCTCGGAAATGTAATATCACTAAATTTTTAAAATAATACTTAAAATCTATCAGTCATTAAAACTAAAATAATGTATTATCTTACATACAAGATTACGTAGTAACGAACATTAATAATGTAAAGGAAAATGATAATTATAACATCTTATTATTTATCCTTCAATCAATCATCTTTAATTTGATGTGTTACTATTTGATATTTTGGGGAATGAAATGAACATCAACCTGAGATATTAAATATCCTAATAAAAAATAATCGTTGATGAAGGGATAAATAAATTTAAAAGGCTGGAAAAAGTGAACAAATATCCTAATTCTAACGTGTAAAAAGTCCAGCCCTACCTTTTGCTTTACATATATCATTTTAAAGTTTCGCATTTAAATGTATCATAAGTATTATTAAAATGGAAAATTAAGGTGAGAATGTATCATATTGGACAACAATTCAACTTATTTTATATACTTGAAAAGAAAAAATATTACATAAAACTATTCAGTTTGTTTGGGTGTTTTTTTAAAATCAACATACCAAAGTGATGAAGTTCAATTTGAAACTACACTTCTATTCCAATCGCAGTGTTGAGAAACACATTGATTACTTCAAGAAAAGTATTTACAACTTGCAGTAAACTTGATAATCTGTCTATACTTCATTTTGAATATGAGCAATTAATTTATTGTGTAGTTATCTATGTCTTTGGGATTAAAAGAGGCTCCAGTCTAGTCATATTCCTCTATAGGTCATCCGGCACATCCTTGAACCCATGTCAAAAGTTTATTAATTCTTGTTTTCTTTTCCTAGTTCACTTCGCACAAAGTTTATTAATTCTTGTTTTCTTTTCCTGATTCACTTTGCGCAAAGTTTATTAATTCTTGTTGTCTTTTTCTGGTTCACTTTGCACATCAAGGTGCGATAAAGTTTTTAAGGTCTCTTTATGTCCTTAAAATGACATTCCAAATTTGAATTTTGTCTTCAAAAGATGGTAGCATAGATATTTAAGGAATTCTTCTATTGTACCTTCAACAGTTTCAATAGGAAAAACTTGTGTAACACCCCGCTACTCGAAAGAACTAGAAAAAACTAAAATTTGAAAGAAACGTTTTTGGAAATAATCAAATTTGAAAAGTTTGACAAAGTTAAGCTAAGTATGAGTTTTAGGTCAACTTCAAACGACCATAAATCCTAGCTCAGGATGAGTTAGGTGTGCTACAAGATATCGTAGGAAATATCTTTGAATCATCTTTCCAACGGCGCTGAGTTTGCTCGATTTCCAGTTTGTATGAGGGAGATATTCCCATTTGAAGTTGGGTTGTCTAGATAAGGAAAGTCAAAATCGGATTTTAGAAGGGTATTATGGTCTTTTCCCTACCCAATTATTTGATTTCATTTTTGGTAATTAAGTTGGGGTCTAAACTGATTCGGTTCAGTTTACGCTTCATCAAAAAGAGTTAGGGTTTTGAGAGAGGAGAAAAGAGAAGAATAATCAATGATTCGTCGATTTCTTGAGGAATTGAGTGCGGATTTTGCCAAGAATTCAATCCTACGAGGTATGTGAGTTCACACAGTGTTGGGTTCATTCACCCACACGCCAAACATGTTTAATTCAGCGTGAATCGTCTTAAAAAGTTGAAAGTTTGAATGTTCTTGATGTGTGTTCTTGAATTTACTTTCGTTTTTGAATTGGGATGAGATTGAGGAGTTTCTTGAGATTATATGTCGATTATTAGAGTTGTTTGGGTTAGATTCGTGTGTACATATACTGGGTATCTGAATCTAAAGAGAATTTGAGAAAAAGAATCGAATTTAGGTGAATTGGGGTTAGAAATTGAAGAAGGAAAAAGTCGGGCAAAACAGGTGTCCCAGTCCGCATCGCGGATTTGCCCCACCTTTTCCCAAAAAAATTCTCCGCGCCATGGACCCTTCTGCCTCAAAATTTATTTCGCGACCAAATATTTAAATGCATCTCCGTGTCGCGGACTTGCTTTGAGACAGTGATTTCTTAATCGTTTCTCATGTTTAACTATCTAAAAACACTCCTAAACATCATGAGATCTTTCCTTTCACAAATCCTAATCCTTGAATCCATAAATTCAAATTCAAGAAAAGTTAAGAGCCAAGTCAAGAGAAGTTCATAGAGTCTTTCAAAAGTCTTTTACAAATGTTTTAACTTTGTTTTAAGACTTAAGTTTTGAGTTGAGTAAAGAGTAAAGATTGAAGTTTCATTTCTTCAAAAGAGTATATCGGGACTATGTATTCCCAAAGAGTAAAATATTTTCACATTTAATCAAGAAAGGAAACTTTGATTTCCACAGAGCCTTTGAACTAGTTTTCAGTAAAGAGTAAATGCTTTCACAATTAAGCAAGAGAGGAAACTTTGTTTTCCAAGAGAGCCTTTGAGCTAAGTTTTGAGCAATTATCTCAAACCACATAAAGAAGTTATGTTTTTAAACATATGAGCTAGTATATTTTGGGAGTAGTATTGAGCACCGATATGGGAGAGAGTTCAGACAACTCCCAGCAAACATAAACCATGTAGCCATCATGGGTTGAAAAAGGGTTATACTTTTTAGATTATTTCTTAGTGTTTTTTAGAATAGCTTAGTGGATCCACTTAGTAGTCAGGTTTTATGCCCTTGGCAAGGTATATGACAGCCCTAACAGTGTGAGGCAAGACGTTGTATCATCACATAGCTCTAAAGTGATGGTTGTCGGTTAGAGAAACTCCCATAGCAGTATTTTGTATTCTTATATACACATAGTTAATTATATTTTTTATATACATTCAGAGTTTATATTGTATTTTTGCATACATTCAGAGTTACTATTGTATTTCTAAATACACGGCATTGTTATCCATGTTTTAGAAACTTTTCTTTATATTGCATTTATATTATTGTTTTATATTGAAATGAGTCAGTTGAGTTGAGTTGAGGCTAGGTATGTTCTTTCAGTTCCTTTTAAGCTTATGTCTTATTTTAGAATTCCCCTCGCATGCTCGTACATTCAATGTACTGATGCCAGTTGGCCTGCATCTTTTTATGATGCAAATACAGGTAACTAGGATCAACATCCAGCGCTTCATTGATCCAGTTGAGCATTCAGAGTCTTGTGTGATCCTCCTTGCTTTCTGAAAGACCCCTTTTATTGCTTTATTAGCTAGTTCATTAGGATGTCGTGGGTCTTGTCCCGACATCCATCTCAGTTGTTAGAGGCTTCATAGACAGTTAGTTAATTCTTTTGTCATTATCTTGTTATTGGCTTATGTTGAGACTTGAGTTTCCCTTATTGGTCAGTTGAATGTTCCTTTATAGCATTCTAGTTTTATTACATGGATTTATCTTTGTTGAGTAAAGTCTTCCGCTGAGTAGGTAAGTCAGGCCAAGGGTTCACTTAGGCCAGCAATGGTTCTCGAGTGTTAGTCCCGCCCGGGGTGTAGGCTCGAGGTGTGACAACTTGCATAAATACTCAATTAACGTGTGCTATTTAATTTTTACTAACAAATACTTATAATAATAACTTTGCAGAAATATTAACAACAGAGTTTAAAACATGTACTAAAAAATAATTAATATCATAAGCATAAATTAACAATTGTATAACAATAGAATGAAACAGAAAGGAAAAAACCGAGTCCACTGAATGCGTAGTGTTCCCTTAAGGAAATTATTCTTCTCTAGTACCCGAGGTTTAAATGAATAGATCCTCTCAGGATGGAACGATTCTATTCACCAGTGTATTGATACAAAAATAATTATGTCAGTGAGCCACTCAATAGGAGAAAAGTACATCAATACTCCCTTTGTCCCTAATTACTTGTCCACTTTTGAATTGGCACACCTATTAAGAAAACAATTATTGACATAGTGAGTTTACCATTTTACCCCTATTAATTATGAAGTAGATGAATTAAAAACTAAAGATTTTCAAAAGTTCTACCTTTTTCAAAGTAATTAATTGAAGGTATAATAGGTAAAATAAATTTGTCCCTTCTTGATTTGTCAAAATGGACAAGTAATTAGGGACAACTAAAAAAGGAAAAGTGGACAAGTAATTAGGGACAAAGAGAGTATTTAATTGTGCAGAAGAAGAAGTTCAGAATTTTCGTTGTTTTAAAATGAGAGGAAGTACCTCTATTTATAGACAACAAAATATAGTGTGAACAAATGTTTATTATGCCTTATCGGAAAGGTCACATTGGAAAAGTTACAACCCTTCGAAAAAGTCACAATCTTTCATAAAAGTTACAATTTTTCATAAAAGACACAACTCTTTATAAAAGTCACAACTTTTCATAAAAGACACAACCCTTTACAAAAGTCACAACTTTTCATGAAAAGGAAAGGTTAATTTTAACAATAAATAAATTAAAAGAGAATCCTGATTTGTGTCGGCGCCACGTAGGCGGGCCTAGGATTCTCTTATATATATATATAATATGATGAAGTAATTAATTTACAATAAATATAGCCATATTTGTATTTACATAAAAAAAAATAGTTAAAAGTATGAGAAAGTATACACTGACTATACATTATGATACATTTAAAAAGTTGAATATAGCTTATCTATCATGAGTTATACACTAACTATACATTATGATACATTCCAAAAGCGGAAGATAACTTAACTATATATGAAGTATGAATTGACTATTCAATGCTAATCAACTCAAAATCACCTCTAAATTGTCTCAAATTTTAGATATGTAATTCTCTAGATGTTTCGAATCTGGACACAAAAAAAAAAAATGGCCAAAAGACCATTTTCATTATTTTATATAAACTGGGATAAATAGATGATAAGTAAAAGGACTTTGAGAGGTAGCTGTTTTTCATGTGATTGCTCTTCTTATTCTTCGAGGCTTGTGAAAGGATTTGAGAGATAGCTGCTTTTCATCTCCTCTTCTTCCTTTATGTTTATGTTTTGTTCTATTTGAGAACGAAGACATTGATACTCGTAATTATCTTTCAATTACACACTTTATACTTTAGTGGCTTGTACACGTGACAATCAGGTTTTGGGGTAATATTAGAATGACTAAGATTTCCGCTTTTATGTTATTATTGCTTTACTTTTTACATTTTTTTTGTGTCGTTGGATTGAGGCTGACTTATCTTGGTAAAAATAGACAATTATTATCACGTTCATTTTTGGATCGTGATAAGGAGGGGGGCTTAGCATTTCTCTCCACCTTAAAATGATATAAAGTTGTAATAGTGTCAGTATAGAATCTAACAAATTGGAATGAAATCTCACGAAGAATACAATATAGAAATATATGAGTTATGTGCAGTACCAAACTTAAAGTTTAAATTTCTAGGAAAATGGAGATAATAATTTGGAGATTAAGCTATCGTTTAACCATAAATTTTTAAATATCTTTGGTGGAGTTTCTCATATGTTTTGGTCATACTTTTTGAAAAATATATATTATTTTAAAAAAAATATATATTATTTTAAAAAAAAATATTTAATTTACACCTATAAGTTTAAAAAATTATTAAAAATAATCATAAATTTATATTTTATTTTATAATGAACATTTTCCGTGATAAAATTTAAACTAATAGATTATAAATTCCAACTTGCTTATAAACAATTTCTAATTTTTATATTTATATTATTTTTAACTAGTTTTATGGAGCAATATCATTACATAGTTGAGAGTCAAATAATAACAAATACATCATAATAAGAATACAATCTATAAATTGAGTGAGTGTCTTCATGATGCGCATCTCAAGACATCATCTCAAGCTTGTTGAGATTAATAAATAATGAGAAATTTTTATAAAATATAAAAAAAATTAATAAATTTTAAATTCTAAGTTTTGGAAATTTAAACTTTTTACCAAAAATATTTTTCAAAAAAAATAAAAATTATATGATCAAATTACTTCAACATAAAAAAGAAAAAAAGTCCTAATTATATCTATGACCAGACAAAAGTGTCTGTGCTAGCACAAGCTCAATATCTGTTATTTTTTTCCATCTCACTTCATGTGACATAGATTAAATTTAGAGAGTCAATTAAATTTTAATAATATTTTTAAATATTTTAAGTTGTTAATTATTGTAATTTATAGTACTCTTTACGTAATTTTTAAATGATATATGTTACTTCTCTTGTCCCAATAAATGTAGCACATATATAATTTTAAGAGTCAATAAAATGTTGTTAATTATTGAGACTTACAATACTTTTACTGTAGGTTCTAAATTAAATAATATATGTTACTTCTTTTGTCCCATTTTATGTGACACAGATAGATTAATTTTATGAATCAATCGAATTTTTCATATGCTTTTTTTAAAATACTTTAAGTTGTCAATTATCATGATTTATAATATTTTTTACACAATTTTTGAATATACAAAAAATAAAATAAAAAATAAGACAAACAAATTAAAACGGAAGAACCACAAAAAATTTAGAAATACCCTTAAAGTACTAAGTAGGCGGTTATATATAAAAACGCACAGGAGATGGAGACATGTTGACAATCACCTGTGTGGTTATCCACACTTATATACTAGTAGTAGACATTTACTTACCAAATCTTCTCTTACAAGCAATCAAATTTTTCATATGGTTTTTAAAAATAATTTAAGTTGTCTATTATCATGATTTATAATATTTTTTTACGTAATTTTTAAATATATTAAAATTTTAAAAATAAGACAAATAAATTAAAACGGAAAAACCACCAAAAATTATAGAAATACCCTTAAAGTACTCAAGTAGGGAGTTATATATAAAAACGCACATGTGATGCAGACATGTTGACAATAACATGTGTGGTTATCCACACTTATATATTAGTAGTATACATTTACTTACCAAATCTTCTCTTCAAAATTAAGTAATCTCTATGTTCCTTTTTATTTGTCTAATTTTAATTTTTACTTGTCATTTTTGATCAATCAAGAAAAAATAATATCGTTTTACTTATTATGCCCTCAATTTATTTAGAGAGTTACACTGTGTTTGGATCATTAGTACCTATTATTTCATAATGTATTGTACTGTATGGTAGATAAAATATTTGGTTAGAGTGTATTGTTTGGTTTAACTGTATCACACTATATTATAATTTATAAATTTAATAAAATGTCCTTAATTATTTAAATACTAAATTTATCAATAATTACTAATAAAATAACAATATTATCATGCATAGTTTTTGATGTCATGTGATAACATAAAATTATATCATCAGCATCATCACGTTTGTATCTAGATTAATATAATTAAAAATTGATAAAATCAAAATTTATATATTCAGTTTTAAAAATTATCATGTACCACATATATTAATAAAGTTTGAAAAATGATGAAAAGGTAAGAAAATATTGCTTTGTATGAACTAACTAATTAATATATTTATTCGTTCACCAATTGTCAACTCTAAATCGTTAATCATAAATTTTAATTTATACTTTTGTATTTGTATAATGTAGAAATCCGCAACAAAAAAATATATAAAGCAATTTGTTGAAAGAGACAAAAGTATGAAACAAGGAAGATCATGAATGTATGCTTAAAAAAAAAGAGGAAGGACAAACAATCAAACCTAGAAGGAACAAAACAACGCACTAATTATTGGGTAGGTGGTTTGACTAGGATTAAATAATATAGGGTGAATGTTAAAATAATATTATGAAATATTAAATAAGGCTATAATTGTGATGGAATATTAAGGGAAAAACAACAACAAGATGTGTACCTTATAACTTGTAGCGGAAATATTTGTTGTTGATTTTGTTGTCAATAGAAATAGCTCCAGATCTCTCTTTGAATCACAAGGAAACAAAAGATCACTTTTTTTCACAAACTAAGAGTCTCCTTAGTGTGTAGATTTATTTGTGTAAGAAACTTTCTTCTCTATTTCTTTACTGATCTTTTGTTGTTTTTTTTTATCTTTCTCACGTTCTTTCCCCTCTCTTTTTTTACGTTCCCACGTCTGAAAAAAGTTACTCCCACTAGGAGCCTTTTAAAGGGAGGTTGAGCAATTGTTCTCTCTAATCCTTTAAAAAGGATTATCTATTTGATTAAATTAATTAAATCAGATAGGACAAAAGCGGATTGGGTCGGATAGAACCGGGTTGAGTCGGGTCGGTCTATATGGGTGACCCACGACCCAAAACTTACATCTCCCACTTCACACATGGTGGACAACCTAAGCTAACACAACATCAATCATACACACAATTCATGCGACAAATAGTTCGTGCGACTTGTGAGCATGAAGAGCTTACCTTTAAGGTTTTACAAGCCCTACATAGGATTCCAATCACATGTGGAATGAATTCACTACAATTTTAAGGACACTATTACTCACGATACCTCATATGTCATTCATTAGTTCAGTAGTTACTTAATTGATCCATCAACCTCTTAAAAAGGTGAACTCGAGTTCATGTTTTAACTTTATATACACAATTACACTCGAGTGTAATAGCCGGCTTATGTATACAAGTTGAATTGTTCATTTTAATCATCTTCCCTTTCTACTCGAATATATCTGTTCCATATCAAATGCTTTCTTAGACATGCACTGCATTGCCGAATCACTCATGGCTATTAGTAACATGCTAAAGTAGTAACACCGATCGAAACTTCAAGAAATAGTAAAAGGTCAAAGGGTATTTCATTGAAAAGTCATTTTAACCTTTCGGGGTCTCACATAATGAAGAAGCAGGAACCATTCTTTCATTCATACATTGATCGCTTGACACACGTGGTATGAAACACGTGCTACGATGTTTACACCTTATATTGGTTTATGTGTTTCATTCTTTCGATTATCCAACATCGTACAGACCTTGGTCTAAACACCTCCAGATGTTTAACCCTAGTTTCTCTCTTAAGTGATCCTTAAACTCATTTTCTTAAAGAAACTTTTGTGTGGCTCATAAAACAAGTCATAATATGGTGGTGAAATTTATCTCTTCGCGTTCCTCGACGTAAAAGGTGATTGCTCATTTGAGAGAGCTAATCTCGCGACTTGTTCGACACACTTTATTTCTTACAAAATATCACATGCATAATATATTTGAATATAAATTCAATAGTATTATATAGAAGAGAATATTATAACAATCAAGTTATTTTACAATACTGACATATCATCAAATCCTACACAAACCTAGAGCCTTAACATGTTTTTCAAACAAGTCTCTAGAGATGATCTTTGTAAAAAGATCAGCCATCATTTCACATGTAGGAATGTATAGTAAAGTTATTTCTCCACCTGCCACTACGTCTCTTACAAAGTTATACTTGATGCATGTCAATATGTTTGGTCTTACTGTGACTCTTAGGATCCTTCGTGTATGTGATAGCCGCTTGACTATCACAATATAGAATCATGGGACCCTTAGAATTCGTTGCAATACTCAAATGTTCAAAGAACCTCTTTAACCAAACAGTTTCTTGTACTGCAGACGCACAAGCCACTAATTCAGATTCCATGGTTGAAATAGATGTGCAAGTTTCCTCTTATTTTTCCATGAAATAACACCACCATTTAGTAAGAAAGCATAATCGGATCTTGATTTTATATCATTCCGGTCACCAACCCAATCAACATTTGTATAACCTCTTATGAACAAATCAGATCCACTATAACAAAGTGTATGATCTGCAGTTCCCTTCAAGTATTGAAATATTCTCTTTATTTCTTTCCAATGATCTCTTCCAGGATTGGATTGATACCTGCTAACTAGACTCACATCATAACAAATGCCGGGGCGAGTACACATCATAGCATACATCAAACTCCTGACAACACTAGAATAAGGAACTCGAGACATGTCTTTCTTTTCTTTTTCAGTCTTTGGACACTTTTCAAGGCTTAAAGTTTCACCTCTTGCTACAGGAGTATCCACGGATTTGCAACTATTCATTCGAAAAAAATCCAATATTTTCTTTTTATAAGTTTTTTGAGATAAACTCAAAAATTTCTTGGATCGATCTCTTTGGATCTCAACACCCAATATATAGCTTTCATATCAAATGATTTGAAAGCCATGACTTGACAGTTTTCACGTATTCCAAATTATTTCCAGCTAATAAATATCATCTACGTAGAGAGAAAGAATTACAAAATTTTCATTGGACTTTTTCACATATATGCAATGGTCTTCATTGATCATGGTGAAATCAAATGACATCACCTCCTTATGAAATCTCAGGTACCACTGTCTCGAAGATTGTTTTAGGCCATAAATTGATCTTTTCAATTTACAAACTTTTTTTCTTGGCCTTTAACAACAAAACCTAATGGTTATTCCATGTAGATTTCCTTATTTAGTTCTCCATTGAGAAAAGCGGTCTTCACATCCATTTGATGTAATTCTAGATCTAAACGTGCAATAATAGTTAAAAGTAATCATATGGAGGTAAACTTTACAACTGGTAAAAAAATTCCTCATAGTCTATTCCAACTTCTTGAGTAAAACCTTTTGCTACCAGTCGTGCTTTGTGTTTTTCTATCGATCGATCCGATTTGCGTTTAACTTAGAGAATCCATTTATTTCCAATAATTTTACATTCCTTAGGAAAGTCAACTAGATCCCAAACTTTGTTGGTATTCATGGACTCTAATTCTTCTTTCATCACTATTAATCATTCATCCCCTTTTAGAACTTAATAAGGCCTCAATTACATAATTAAGTTCATCCAATTCTGTAGGAGATACCAAGAAAACATAATCGTTAATCTCATAAGATCATTTAGGTACACCTTTTTTTGTACTCTTATGTATTTGAAGTTCAGATTCCTCTATAGGATTTTGGAATTCGTAACTCCCACTTGGACCAGGAATCATTTCTTAATCCTCAAGTATGTCTTACAACATTACCTGATCTTTTGAATTCAACATTACCTGATCTTTTGGGAAAATCATTTTTCAAAAATCTGACATCTCGTGATACGATTTCAGTAATACTTTCATCCACCACTTTATCCATGAACACATACCCTCTGGAGCGTTCAGAGTACCTTATAAATATACGTTTCTTTCCTTTTGGACTTAGTTTACCAAACTCACCAAAATGATCTTTAATATATGTTGCACAACCCCACGGTCGTAGATCATTCAGGTTTGTTTTGACCAGTCCAAAGTTCTAAGGAGTGGAAGACACTGATTTAGAAGGCATTTTGTTCAATATATAAGCTGCAGTCAATAATGCATCTCTCTAAAAAGAGATTGACAATTTTCTTGCGCCATCATTGATCTTGTCATGTCCAATCATGTTATATTCCTTCTTTCAGCTACACCATTTTGTGGTGATATATAAGGAGTAGTTAATTGTCTGATAATACTCTTTTTCAATACATAATTCTTCAAACTGTTTTGACAAATATCCACGTCATTGGTCAGTTCTTAAAGCCTTTATACTTTTATCTAATTGATTTTCAACTTCATTCATATATCTTTTAAAGCATTCAAGTGCTTCAGATTTATGAGAAATCAAATAGACATGACCAAAACGCGTGAAATCATCAATAAATATAATGAAGTATGTAGCACCAGACCTTGCCCTCACATTCATTGGACCACAAATATCAGATTGAATTAATTGAAGTGGTAACTCAACTCTCTTAGCTTTTCCAAATGGTTTAGGCGTAATCTTTTCAGCAAGATAATTTTCACAAGTTGGCATATCAATTTTGATGAAAGAACCGAAATGTCTTTCTTCTGCCAACCTATTCATTTGATCTTGTCCTATGTGACATAATCTTGTATGCCATATAATAACATCAACATCATTGTTACTTGAATAACATGTCATTACTCAATGGTCAACATAATAGTCATAAGTTGAAGGATTACAATCTAATACGACAAAATGGTCAAAACGAAGTCCCAAACCATATAAAAAATTATCTAGATTTATTCTAACACCATTATGACTAATAAACAAATCAAAACCAAGGTCTAAAAGAACAAACACATATACTAAGTTACGTCAAACCTCTAGAGCATACAAGACATCTTGCAACATCAAAGAACAACCACCACGCAAGTCTACTTTGCAAGTGCCTATTCCTTTGACTTCCAGTTTTGCATTATTTTCCACGTGGATCCACCTTGATTTAGGTGAAACTTGACGAAACTCCACAAACGCTTCTCGATCTCGACTCACATGATCGGTGGATCCTGAGTCTACAATCCACGCTAGATCAGATTCAGTTAGTAAAGAAGTGCTAGAAACATGTGTAGCACTTAGAGATGCGTTTGGAAATGCTACCTTTTTTGACACGTTACATTCACGAGCAAGTGTCCCAGCACTTGACAATTATAGCACTTCATTTTGCTCTTGTCTCTCTTCTTGAAGAACCATTTTCCTTTCTTGGAATTAGGCTTTTTCTTTTTCTTAGAGGATACTTCTCCAGTCTCTTTGTCTTTCCTATTTATTTTTCAATTCTTCTTACGTTTGAAGTCTGAAAATTTTGTACAACTTAGACTCTGTCACAAAGGCATTAGAAGCAGCATTAGCAACACCAAGTCGCTCATCTTCAAGTTCAACATGACGAGCAACATTAGATAAGGCTTTGATGCTATCACTATGGGTCAAGTTTAACATTCAGATGTTCCCAATTATTTGGGAAAAGACCGAATCACTGCCTGATCTTGTTGCTTATCTGAAAAAATATGGCCAACACTCTTGAGTTGAGCTATCATGTTTGACATCACCTTTAGGTGTTGTTTGACATTTTGATCATGACGCTTCTTATAAGTGTCAAATTTGATAGTTACTATCGGAGACGGGTTACAAACTACCCCCATACATTTCTCGCAGATGTGCCCACATAGCATGAGGAGTAGGAAATTCCTCACATTCATGTATGAGGTCATCAACTTTAGAACTAACTATTATTTCACGTGTAGTGGAATTAGCCTTTTTCCTAGTTTTATAAGCTTCAAGGTATCTTCTGTCTTGTACAGTGTTCCCCCCTTTTGGGTGATTTAAAATATGATTTATACCTTTGAGCACATTTCGATCTTCTAGTACATACCATATTTTACTACTCCAAATGCTGTAATTGTCACTATTCAATTTTTCACCTTTGTTTAAGTCAGTAATGATAACTTTTATGCCATGACTGTATTTGAGAAGCAATTAGGCAAGTATTTTTTTAATTAATTAACTATGCATGTGATATACACTTTCAAGCAAAGCAATTCTAAAAAAGGTTTCATATTTAATATAAAATCGAAAATACGCGTACGTATCCAATCATCATTTACGAACTAAATATTTAACCAATATTCAAAACTAATTTCTTAATGTGTATAATATATTTTAGATCATAATAACGAAGATTTACATGTCTAATAAACAAACACCATATGATAATGCACAGTAGAATAACAATCCACTAATCCATAAAAGAGGATAAAAGTCAAATATTCATATTAAATCATAATCAACGATGTTCATCACATAATTTGTAAAGAATAAATAAAAAAATTCAATACTAAACTATGTTTATGTTGTGAAGTTTTACCCACTTAACTTTTATATTTACCACATACTTCCATAATGATTCATTATCCCCACTTTCGAAATAAGTTTCATTCAGTTCAATCTTCCAGTATTCTAGTAAGAAATGATACAAAACATCGTATGCATCCCACTCTTCAACTTGATTGACACTTTCATTAACCTTATCAAATTTCATGACAAAGGATCTGAGGAAGTCTAATAAAAAGTCAAGAGGTTCCATCTTCAAAGACATAAATTCTTTTAGATCTTTATCTCTTTTCCTTCGAATGACCATTTGATTCCTTAACAGATTTTGTGTCGCCCTCGGAACACCAATCTGTATGATTTCTCGCCTTCGAAAACATGTCCTACGGCGACGTGCTCTTCTACATTGTCCTTTTGCTCTTCGAGAACTCCTACTTGGAATAATACGATTTTGTTCATGTTCAGCCATGTCTGAAATAGGAACAAGAAAACAATAAGACTGGTTGAACCATTCAATGTGACAACATATTTCACTCACTTAAGAAGACACAAAAAATTATTTAAGGAACATAAAGGACTAAACGAATAAACAAGATCAATATATTTGAAAAAACATAATATATATATAACACATATATTTTTTTTTAAATCCTAAGAGGACACATATTCCTTTTCCAAAAGAATAATCCTAAAAGAACACAAAACTTTCTCAAAAGAAAACTTTTTTTTAAAACAAAAAAACGTTTTTTTTTCAGCCCAACTTTAAAAATTCATATCTCACTCGTTTAATATCTGTTTTTCTATTATAGTATATTTTCCAAAATCTACAAATGAGTAGATCATGAAAAATTATATTTTGAATCAAAAATTTGTACACCCAATTTTCTAATCGCAACCAACAGAAGCAGTTTTTTCGAAAAAAATAGTCAAAAGCATCCAACTTTCAAAAATTCATATCTCACTCATTTTAAATCCGTTTTTTCATTATAATATATTTTTGGAAAATTAGAGATTTCTAATCAAAGTTATGGAGAAAATGGGTTTTTACAGTTTTGTTGTAGATAAAGTGTGGAGATTGGCGGCAAATAACTGGTATTCAGTCCTCATTAATGTGTAAGCTCATGGTTTCTTTCACTCTTCTAGAGGAGACTTTACAAGATATGAAATGCCTAAGTGGAGTGATGATACTAATCATCTTGCTTATGCAGATGATACCATTATCTTTGTTAGTGCAGAGAAGAAGTCGCTTGATTCGGTTATGGAAAGACTAGGCTTATATGAAGATCAATCAGGGCAGATGATTAATAAAGAGAAGAGTTGATTTTATGTGTATAGAAAAACTGCCCATTTTATAGTTCAAACTATTGAGGATTGCACTAATTTTATTACGGGGAAGTTTCCATTGACATATCTTGGTTGTCCTGTTGGTCATGCAAGGAAGAGGAAAAGTCATTTTTCCGATATTACGAAGAAAGTTCAAAGCAAAATACAGGCTTGAAAGGGTAAACTTTTATCTTTTGGTGATTGTTTGCTAAATTTCTATGGAACTCTAAGGAAGAGGGGAGAAACAAACATTGGATATCATGGTCTGATATTTGTAGGTCTAAGGAGGAAGGTGGGATGGGCTTTAGATCTCTTTTTGATGTGTCCAAAGCAATGTTTGCCAAGCTTTGGTGGACTTTCCGAAATAAAAAGTCAATGTGGACTATATACATATGGAACAACTATTGTAAGAGACATAGACCTCAATTGGTGGAATGGAATGGAGGTTCTCAGACTTGAAAGTTTATGTTAGAAGCCAGAGATTGTATTGACCAACAGATTTGGTGGGAATCAAAGTGTGGTCATTCTAATGTATGGTTTGATAACTGGACACAATTGGGTGCTCTTTACTATTATTTACCTGTTTTTCATTCTAACAATTTTGATTTTGATGAGGTAAATCAGTTGATGATTTAGGGACATTGAAATGAAGATCTCATGCTCAAATTACCACCAGAAGATGTCTGTAAACATGTCCAAAATGTAATTGGAGTAGTAGAGGATACTGAAGAATGGGACTCACCAAGATGGATGTGTACTAGCTCTGGAAAACATTTACGATTGGAAGTGCCTGGAAGGTGTTGAGACAAGAAAATGATGAACAAGAAATTGCTAAGAAGATTTGGGTAAAAGAAGTTCCCTTCAAATTTTCTTTCTTTCTTTGGAGATTGTGGAAAAAAAATACACATTGGGGAAGTTCTTATCAAGATTAAAGTTGTGGATGAAGTCAAGTGTTGCTGCTGTAATAGTTCAGAAGATTAAACTTTTGAACATCTTTTTGTGACGTGTTCTATGGCTAGGAAGTTGTGGAATACTTTTGCTAGTATTACTGATGTGCAGGGACCTTTTTTGCAACTTAACGATACTATACATAAATGATGGAGTAAGGACTGCTCGTCAAAGCTTAGACCTCTCTTCAAAGCTGTTCCGTCATTTATCACTTGGCAAATGTGGAAAAGGAGAAATATAATTTCTCATGGAGGTAATATATCATTTTATGGTATGATTATGGAGGTCAACAAAAAATTATATCATCTAGCTACTTTTAGCTATCCTTGGTTGCAAAACATTCCTAATACTTGGCATCTGATTAGTTCCTTTTTCTTTTACTGAATATGCACCCCTTATTGATGGTAAGATGGTGTACTGGAGATTGCCTAGATTAGGGTTCTACAAGTGTAACTCGGATGGTGCAGTAAAAGGGGTTGGTGGCCCTAGTGCTTGGGCCTTTTGTATTAGAAATGATGAAGGAAATTTGATACATGCCGAGTCTTTTGGTTTGAGAATAACTTCAGTTCTAATGTCTGAGGCAATGGCTTTGCGAAGAGGACTGGAGTACTGTATAATGCATCAATACTTACCAGTAATATTGGAGACTGACTTATTAATGCTCCAAAAGATTTTGAATGGAATTTGGGAGGTTCCTTGGAGTAGTCGGGTGGAGGTGAAAAGGATCAATGGTATGAGAATTAATGTTGATGCAAGAGTGGAGTACATCCTTAGGGAAGGCAACACTTTTGCAGATTATTTAGCTAACCGGTTTTTTCTTTTTGCAGGTACAACATATATCATCTATTCAGATTTTCAAGAGTTACCACCAAAAGGGAAAGCAGTATTACACCTAGATAAAACACAAACTCCCAATCTTAGAATTAGAAACATCTAAAACAGGGGTTTCAATACACAAACATAATTGAGACAAACAAGAACAATCAGACATGGATGACAAAGAAATATCAAAAGGCGATGGTCGTACCTGCATACTTGCATAAGTGGATGTAATTGCAATATAATGTTTATGCGGAGATGGAACTCATATGTGGCCTCCTTATGCAGTGGTATCAGCTTTTTTGGGGATCAACCTACAGAGAAGGTCATAGATGAATTAAATCTAAGTATAACAGTGCACAAAGATGAAAGAGGAGAAAGCACTGTTCATTCAACTTCATTTTGTAGTTTTGATCAGATCAATCCAAGTTGAAGAAGTCTTCAAAGGACCTAATCTCATGGCACTTGTGAGAGTTTTTTAGTTTCTTCAGGGAAATTTTTCCAAATTAAAATCCATTTCAATCTATGTCTATATATTGGAGGCATTTGAACTATCTTCTATCCTCTTCTCACTGCTACCTTCATCGGAGAGGTCGATTTCTCCGACCATGAAGCATATTGGAGTCATACAAGTAATTGCAAACTTGAGAATCAGAAAAAATACAAAACAGAAAATATGGCTACAGTGATAATGATACTAATGCACAATGCGGCAAGCAACAATAGTATTTCAGGTGAAAACACAAAGAAAAGAAAAGTATATTGAATTTATCAAGATATATAAATCTAAACATCAGTGAAGTAGTGTACTTAAAGGAACGATCTTTAGCAAAATTAATAAGAATTACCTGACCTATGCAGTGATATTAGTTAGGATTTTTGACTCAATCTGCAGGAAAGAGTAAAACTTGGAAATGGAGCTCAAGGATCGTTTACAATATCAAAAGCGAGTTAGGGAGTAGATTGATTCTTACCTAAGTTGTTCGAGCTGTGTGGATTCAGTGGGATGGAAACGAATCGAACGCATTTGGTTGCAGCAGGTGATGACTCGATTTCACTCCAAGGCAGCACCTCGTCTTCATTTTCCATGGAAGCTCAAGCTTGAAGACTACCAACTCTTTTTCTTTTCTTTGGTTGTTCATTTCTGTATTTTGTTTTTTGACATAGTAATTTTTGTTCCTTTTTAGTTTCTAATAAATGGTCCCTGAGACCCGCTTTGATTATATATATTTTTGAAAAGCTACAAACAGGCAGATCATGAAAAAATAAGTTTTGACCAAAAATATTGTACAACCAATTTCAAGATTGCTACAAACAGAAGAAGTTTTTTCAAAAAAAAAATGACATAATTTCTTTCTTTGTAGGATAAGGAATCTTATCTATAATATGAGTCAGAATCAAATAGGATTTTGAATCCTATTTACCATATTATTAATCCACATTCAAAAAGAATAACAAAAAAACTTTAACTCCTTCCAAAAAATTTCTTTTCACTGATTTTCAAGGAAAAATTAGGCACAATATATTTCTTTTCAACAACACAGTGAATACACAAGGAAGCAACGCATAATGTGATCAATTAACGATAGCTCTGATACCAATGATGGAATATTAAGGGCAAAACAACAATAAGATGTGTACCTTATAACTTGTAGCGGAAATATTTGTTGTTGATTTTGTTGTCGAAAGGAATTGCTCCAGTCTCTCTTTGAATCACAAGGAAGAAAAAGATCATTTTTGTTCACAAACTAAGAGTCTCCCTAGTGTATAGATTGATTTGTGTAAGAAACTTTCTTCTCTGTTTCTTTACTGATATTTTGTTTTTTTATCTTTCTCACGTTCTTCCCCTCTCCTTTTTACGTTCCCACATCTGAAAAAAGTTACTCCCACTAGGAACCTTTTAAGGGGAGGTTGAACAGTTACTCTGTAATTGTTCTCTCTTATCCTTTAAAAAAGATTATCTATTTAATCAATTAATTAATTAAATCAGATAGGACAAAAATAGATTGGGTCGAGTAGAACTAGGTTGAGTCAGGTCGGTCCACATGGGCGACCCACAACCTAAAACTTACAAATTGAAAAAGGAAATTAAGTAACAGATGTTGAAGAAGAAGGAAACTGATGATTGGAACATGTCAAAGGAACATGTCTAACGAAGCTGACTGACGTGTCTACAACGAAGTATTGAAGATGAAGGAAACTGATGATTGAAACATGTCAAAGGAACAGGTCCAACGAAGCTGACTACGAGTTTACAACACTGCTGTAGAATTAGAGTCACATTAGGAGTAGACTACTTATATCTATTAGGATTATATTACGATTAGGATTAGATTACTATTAAGATTATAGTACAACTAGGATTAAATTATTTATAATTGTATTATTATTATTATTATTATAGTAGTAATAAGTATTGTAGTAGGACTCTAAGTATAGTTAACTTAGGACTCTACAATTCCTCTACAATTCTCTCCCTATATAAGGAGTATGTACTCAACAATTTTAATCATCAATACAATCCTTGATTTCTTTAATCTTAGACGTGAGATTTCTACATGGTATCAGAGCATAAAAGCTCTTCCGCTCTTGACGTGAGGCCAAAATACATATTTTTAATCATTATTTGCCTCACATTTATTATTTATATTTATTCTTTTTTAGCATGAATTTTATGATTTGTGCTTAATAGTATATTTTATTTGTAGGATTAAATTGGTGTGAAGATAAAGAAATGTGGAGCTAAAACGAATTAAAAATGAAAGGTTCAAGAATGAAATCAAGAAGGCAGCTTAATGGATTAAATTGAATATTATATTATATTTATATATATGTGAATCAAACGCGTCAAAAGAGAAAGAAAACATACAAGTTGCCATGTGGCAACAATATGAAGGATCCAATTATGTGAGGCGGCGGACGAAGTACTGTTCACGTGAAATTCAACTCCTTTTAGGTTTTGAGTTCCTAATTTGTTTTGGACTCAATTATTTTATTCAGGGTTTTTACTTCTATAAATAGTCCATAAGAATAATTATTAAGGGAGGAGAATACAATGTGAAAATAGCTTTTGATTTATAAGAATAATTATTAAGGAAGGAGGATACAATGTGAAAATAGCTTTTGATTTAGGGTTTCATCTTTTCTTTCTCTTTTATTTATTTTACATCTTTTCTTTGAATGATGGGTTGTAATTGCTTTATGTCTATGTGGAGTTAAACTTCTCGTTCTTGGATTATATTTACTTACACTATGATTGTTTAGTGATTTTGATTCGGCATGATTTGTTTATCATATTAGTTGTTCTTATATTCTTGTGATTACTATTTTGATGCTTGATCACCATTGAAATAAACATATTGTTAGAATTGAACTCGGGAGAGGAATAAGAGGATAGAAAGTAGGACATAAGGAGCTTGTTTAACTCTAAATAGCTAGGGTTGATTCTTATCTAGGATAGGGATATACCTAGAAACCTCGCTTGGGTCACCATACATGAAGAAATCATAATGCTCGATACTTAATCCATCCTATCCCCGCTCAACGATATAGTTAGGGTGTTATTTATCGTAGGCGATTAGAGGTCGGGAGACCATGATCATACATTTAACCGTGTGATTTAATAACTAGATAATCAAATAAGCTGATGAAATTGATGCTAAACATGATTGTTAGTTAAATTATAATCCTAGATCGATTCATTCATTGATTGTGTAAACATCTATCTTTTCTTAGTTAATTGCTTTTTAGTTATTTTATCTTTATTTTTATTTTAGTTAATATATATTCATATTTGAAATCCTCCCCTTAAATAAATAATTAGAATTAGTATAATTTAGTAAATAGTTAATTGACAAGTCCTTTGGGTTTGATAATCTGGTTCTTTTAAGAGTCACTATATTACTTGTGCGACCACATACACTTGCTTGTGCAATTGGAAGCAACAACTCTCTGAGTATTGATAAAAAAACACGTTAAATTGCAACGACCACTTCTACCAACATTATGTCGACCTCCTCACTTCACCAAATCATTATCGCTTGCTCCATTAAATATAAGCCAACAAACTACATCATATGGAGGACACAAATATCCCAATTGATTCAGGTGATGAAACTAACATATCTCATTTATGAACCAAGTAAAAGTAGTTGTTTCACTGGACAAACTGCTAGGGAAGTTGTAGCGGTTGAGAAGGAAGCAAAATATAGTGGCACCATTAGTGATTGGAAGGAGAAATATGTGTTACTAAGGAGTTGGATCTCAAGCACCTTGACCGAAGAAAGCATGCACCTAATTATGGGCTGCTCAATTGCCAAGGAGATGTGGGAATGCTTGGAAAAAACTTATATTCAAGGAACAAAAGTAATTAATTTTGCTAGAGGTTTAGGTCTCAAATACAAGACCTTTAGGACTGTCATATTAGGCAGGGGAAGAGGAAACAACATCAACTCCAGAGAAACAAGTTTCAAGCTTGCTGGACAGGGAACAAGTTCTCAGAATAGTCAATATGGACCAGGTTCTCCGAACAATAAAAGCTTCCAAAGTGAAAATAAGGAGAAGAATAGTATTGAGTCATGTCAAATATGTGGTAGGAACAATCATACTAATCTTAAGTATTTTTACTGGTGGAACTACTCGTATCAATCTACAGATGAACTATCACAAGCAACGACTAGACGTCACATTCATACCGAAGCATTGACAAAACAAGTGTTTGCTGGGTATTCAAAGTTTTTTTTTGCTGGGTATTCGAAGCAAGCTAGGGGAACCGTTCCTCTACTCACTAGCTTGAGGGGAAGTGTTGAAGAAGAAAGAAGTTGATGATTGGAACATGCTAAAGGAACATGTCGAACGAAGCTGACTAACGTGTCTACAACAAAGTGTTGAAGATGAAGGAAGTTGATGATTGAAACGTGTCAAAGGAATAGGTCCAACGAAGCTGACTACGAGTTTACAACACTGTTGTAGAATTAAAGTTGCATTAGGATTAGACTACTTATATCTATTAGGATTATATTACGACTATGATTAGATTACTATTAAGATTATAGTACAACTAGAATTAAATTATTTATAATTGCATTATTATTATTATAGTAGTAATATGTATTGTAGTAGGACTATAAGTATAGTTAACTTAGGACTCTACAATTTCTCTACAATTCTCTCCCTATATAAGGAGTATGTACTCAACAATTTTAATCATCAATACAATTCTTGATTTCTCTAATCCTAGACGTGAGATTCCTACAACGGAAACACATCAAATCGGTTGTTCCATAAAATAGGTATTTTCATTGTTACAGAACAACAAAATTTAACAAAACAATACAATACAATATATTTTAAGTAACAATCAAAACAAACATTGTATGTATTGTAACAATACAATACAATCTAATACAATAGGTAACAATAATCCAAATAAAGTGTTGATGTTTTTGAAAAAACTAAAATTTTCTTTTTGAAGTTCTATATTAATAAGAATAAAATTAATTATGTCATTTTTAGACAAGTAAATAGAAAAATGAAAGGACTAGATTTTAACAGTGACGTGGCGTTGAATGAAGATTAGAGCACATGTTTCAATATATAGCTAACATTGAATCTCTTATCACTGTCTGTTCAGTCAACATTATCTGCTAAAGGAAGAAACGAAAAACTTTGCTGCTAATAGTAATCTATTTAATTGCTTTCACAAACTCTAAGAAGATCTATAAAATCTTTGTTATTGTCCTTTTATTTATCCTATCAACATATCAATTTTGAATAATATTTTTTAGATATATATTAATATAATTTTTTTTATAATTTATATTATTTTCTGTAAATTTTTAAATATTTAAAATTTTATTTTAGAATATCAAAGTAACGTAATTAATTTAGCTCTGAAAAATAATTAAATTATCATTCAAAAAATGCAACATGACAATTATAAAAAAGGAGGGAGTATAATCATATTTTTTGGACTGGGGGTGATTTTTTATTAAAACAATTGGAATAAAATATGTATTAAAAAATTAAGGAATTTATCATATATTGTATTTAAACATAATTTCATTTTTTCTACAAAAGAGCTACTACATCACTTGACCAAAGTAATTTCCACCACTTACCGCACACTGTATTATTTTACCGTTTTAACTTATGTACCATACTTTTTGAATAATTTTTTCAAATTTTATAAAGTAGACAGGTATTGTTGAACATCCAAAATAATATAATGGATAATAATTATTGGATCAAGGAGTATTAAATTAATTGTAAAAATGGAATAATTGCAATTGATACGTGTTGGACGTTAAAACATCGAAGGAATAAATAAGTCATGACAGGTGGCAGTTCAACAATGGTTTATTGGTTGGTCGGTTATATACTACTCCAAATATAATGGCTTTTCCATACCTATCACGGTGCATTATAATACCTGTTAAATCTTTCTTTTTTATACAATAAAGAAATATTGTAGATTACAATCACTGCGTACCTTCGTCACTTTTAATTATCATAATTTTTTTTTTAAAAATCAAACAATAATAATTTTGATTAATATTTTAGGATGTAACTTTTCATCATACGATATGCAAAAAATTACAATTTATAATACTTTTCGTATAATTTTTTAATATTTAAATTTTTTGTTTAAAATATCGAATTAATATATCTAATTTAACTTTGAACATTAATAAAATTGATTTTTGAAAAACGTAATATGACAATTAAAAGTGGACCGGGAGAATATTAATAACAATAATAATAATAATAATAATAGTCAGAGATTGATGTAAATAAATGATTTTTTGTTCAATATTTCCGAGCTATATATCCCTGTTTAATTCTGATCATTGGAATAAATGAACCTAGCCAAAGAAGTTTGGGGAAGAAAGATTCTTTTTTCTTGTGCTTGACGTATAAATAAATTGATTTTATTTTTCTGTTTTTTTATTCATAGAAAAGAACATCTCTAGGAGGCTTTTCAGAAATTACACGTAAAGGCTTGATTTATTTAAGATTATTTACTTGAGTTATTTTTATTTATTTATCTAATTATATTAAAAATAGATGACTATTTTTACTTGCTAAATTTTAAAAATTAACAGACAATTTGTCACCTAGTTCCCTAGTCATTTTTAATGCATTTTCCAAAATATTAAATTTAATAAATATTCAAAAGATACTATGATAAAATTGTCATTCAAAAGATACTTCATTTTTGGTTGTTGCATATGCCTAGTGAATAGTGATATGGCTAACTAAGCAGTGGCATGCGCAATTTTGTTCATAACACTTTTCAGCTTTTGAATGAACCTTAAAAAGCTCGATCAACTTTTATTATTATTATTATAATATATATGATTTTAAATATCAGGCATTTGATTATAAATTTCAATATTTTTCTCTTATCTAAAATTATAAAATTAGAATTAAAAATGAATTTTTTTTAATTATACAAAGGATCGAAGATAACATTTTGTTTGATATTTACAAGGTGAAGCTGAAAAACAGAAATGAAGTATTTTTAAAAAAAAATCCAACTCCAAGTTGGATTTCTAAATTTCATAACCAAACACTATTTTTTAAACTGAATAATTATTCCAAATAGTTCTTTAGTAACTCTTCAACTCTAACATTTCATATAACATACATAAATTACATTATTACATGTTAAAATTTAAAATGGTAAGAATTTTTTTTTAAAAAAAGTATTTTCTTAAATTTTATATTGTATCAAATTATTTAAGAACATAAAATGAAAAGGGAACTTAAAAGATAACAATAATACTAATAATAAGAATAAAATAATCACAAAATGTCATAATTGGCAAGTAGAGAGGCACATGTACGTATAATTTGTTTTGGTGCGTCTTCCAGATCAATTTATCTGGCAGTCTAATTGATCAATCAGCCAGCAAAAATATATGACAACATTATATTGTGCCACAAATATTTAAAAAAGAAAAAGAAAAAGGGATGATATATTCTTTAATTTTTCATTTAAAGTTGATATACTTTCCGTTATAAAAGTGACTTATATATACTTTTATCGTTATATAAATGACTTATATATACTCCTATCGTTATAAAAGGAGTTCACATATATACTTCATCTAAAGGAAGTGAAAAAATAGTTTAATTTATTTTTTTACTTTTAATTTTTTTTAAAAATCATGTATAGGTATGTATAATCCTTCTGACAAAGTTCATGATATATATTATTTTTCATACATTAATTATTTTTTGACTTCTTTAAATATCATTATTTGATTTTTTTTTGTTTTATTCTTTAGTGTATAGAAAAAAAATTCAAAACTAATTTTCTTGCGGCTATATTGTAATGTAATTTTATATTTGTAAAAAATAAATAAATTAGGACATCTATAATAAATTTTACAAGAAATTTAGTAAAACATAAATAAATTGGACAATCAAAATAATAAATTAAAATTAATCGTTAAAATAACAAAGAAAAAAAATACATGTGATGAGGATCAAATATACCCCATATGAATTTTATTTTCTTTAAGAAAATAATTAAGAAATTAAATTAATCTTTTTCCCACTTCTGTTAGAGGAAAGAGTTATATAAGTCATTTGTATAATAGTGGAAGTATATATGAGCTACTTTTATAACAAGAGATATATCAACTTTGCTATATATCAACTTTAAATAGCAAAGTTGAGGGGTATATAAGACAATTTTCCCATAATATGATGTGAACGTTTTTTTAAACAACGTGATATCACTTTTTGTCCCTCCTTTTTTATGATTTGATTAACTAGTGTTGAAAATGTTTAGTGATAAGATTAACAATTGTTAAATACTAAATTAAACAACACTATTATCATTTCCCCTTTACCTAAAAGGATTTGAATATTATAACAATAAAAAACCCCTAAGAGAAGGACAACCACTAGTTAACCTTAAACTAATGCACAGACCATTAGAAGAACTTTTTTTAGATTAAAAAAGAAAAGAAAATAAAAAAAATCTAATTGAATAATTTGGTATAATGATATGTGCTAGCTACAGTATAATAAAGACACAATTTTAAAAAAATACTTTGTATATTTTAATTTGGCATTTCTCTTGCGTATTTTTTGTTTGTTTGTGTGTTTTACTTCTATATATTTATATGATTATATTATTATTGTTGAATTTGGGTGGATTAAGCATAGGATTTATGTTATATGTATATGTATGTATGATAGTGTAAATAATAATAATAGTATAAATATAATTAATATATACTGATAAGTTATTTATAATATATATATATATTTAGATTGTCAATTATTTTTAGATGAATTAAATATCGAACATGTGTTTAGATTAAAAAGAAAACCTATAAAACATTATACTATTATATATCTCTGTATTGTAGTCTTGAGATCATAATTCTTGAATTAATTATAGGCAAAAGGGTCTGGTGGACCCTTCTACTTGTATGAGTTTGTATTGTGAACCATTTTACTTATCCCTTTGTCATCTGGATCCCTAAACCCATCTAAACTCAACATTTTAAACACTTTTAACCCTTTAGTTGTGCGTGTATCACAAACGTCTGACACGTAATTTTAAAAATAATTATAAATGACACGTGTATATATACCACTTTATGTCATCTTAACATTTTTATTATATTTAATTAATATATTTCTGATTTTTATTTGTCTTTTGCCACCAAACCCACCACTTTCCCCTACAATCTCATTTCATTTCTCTTTCATCTTTCTTGGAAAAATTTTTTCAACCTCTTCTACTCTTTTCATTGAAGAAAAAACACCAGTAGCAGAAATCATGGCTCAATCAAGGCAATTCGTCTTTGTTTTCATCCAAGTCGAAGAAGAGAGGTTCATCGCAACATCTGTGTGTGGCTATATACCCACATTTTTTCTTTCTCATTTTTTCCTTCATTCCCACAAAATTGTTTGAGTATTTTTGTTGATTTTTTTTTTATTTTCAATTTATCTATGTAAATTTTGTAACTTATTTTCGTATTTGTATGTTGTTTAGTCTAGATTTCATCTTCTATTTATGTCTTTGTTTAATTTTTAGGTTTTTAGTCGATTCATACTAATTATATTGAATTTTTTTTGGGATTTTATTTGTTATGCTTTCAATTACATGTTTCATGATTTCTATTAGATTATAGGATTCTAACAAAAGTAACTTTCATGATGATGTAGAAAACTACAATAGAATCAACCACAAAATGAAGCAAAGAATAAAATGGAAATGTATAGAAATAAAAGAGGAGTATAACGATGGAAAAAATGGAGAAGAAATTTTGAGAAAGAAGATCGAAAAAGAGGCCAGAAAAAGCTCAAATTTATCTAATAATGGTGTTAAATGCATATGGGGAAGAAGATGGCTTTATAAAATCCTAATGTGGCTATTAGACCCATTTAACCAGATCTCACGCTCCTCAGGTGTGTGTATCACAAGCAGAGGAGAATCCAGGATTTCAAGAAAACGGGTGCACCATTGCTTTAAAGATAAGATAAATTTTTTTATAATAACAATAACTAAGGGAGCAATACATAAAAATTACATTACCACAAAAAATATCATCAATTTACAATTGTACATTAAAAAAAAAAGGGAATTACACCCTTTCACATTAAAAAAAGAAGAAGGGAATCATACCCTTCCAAATTTATAATATAATATAAAACACATTCCTTACAACTTACAAGTTATATCCGCCAAATATGTTTAGCTATTGATGATTTCCTATTATAAGTAATGACAAGATTTTTTTATATGAAAACCCTAAAATTAAAGTGATATATATTTTTATTTTTTTATTTTGTTAGTTTGTTTATTAAAAAGAGAAATCATAAACTAAAATTACCTTAAACTTGGACAATGATGATTTCTCTAGATTCTTGACTTGAAGTTGGAGACTTGAAGCTTCTCCTTTGTGTGGAAAATAAAAAACAAATTTGAAGAGAGAAGAAATATATTGTTGGAACTTGAAAAGTGGGTGGGAAGGAAACTTTTGAAGTCTTTGACTTTTAGAACTTTCAGAATTTAGCTTTTTTTTTTTTTTTAATGAAAAATGTGTTTTTAGTTAATAAAAATAATTTGAAGCAAATTTGGGCTGCCTGGGATCGAACCTGCAACCTTTATGTTGAAATCTTGCAATCCTACCAGTGAACCATCCAGCCATCTTGAGAACGGGTTCCACAAGTTTTAATTTAATATATACATTAATAATTATAGAAGTAATATATCGAGTTTAGTCGGATGACCACGGGTTCCGGTGACCCAAAATTTATACATAAATTCGGCACTAATCACAAGCCACTTTGTTGTGTCTGCCACATAGGATGCCAAGTCAGAAAACGTGTTTAAAATATAGTGTTTCGAGCAGTTTAGGGTTCAGTTGACAAATGATTAAGTAAAAGAATTTGAAATACAAACTCATACAAGTAGAAGGGTCCACCAGACCCTTTTGCCTTAATTATAAAGTAATTCTAAGTTTGATAGAATAAAATAGAAGAATTTAGATTAACGATGTAAATTTAATTTGGTATTAGGTACCAAATAATCCCTAATCTTAAAATTTATGGCTGTAAAGTTTGTGGCGGTGGATTTCAATTTGTTTTAGTCATGCCTTACATGTTTGGACTAGAAACTCCTAATCTGACATGACTTGCCATTCAATTTGGTTCACTAATCCTCTCTTGTCATAATTGCCATTAATTTAGTCAATTTTTTTTAGATTTGGACAATAATAATTTGTTTATTATATTGAACTGGGTAATCATTCACTGTGTTTAATCTCATGTTAGATTTTTTTCCCGTCAAATATACTTTAATATCATTTTAATTATTTTAATGTTGATGTACGAACAATAGTATTACCACTTACCACTTTTGTAGTTAGTTTTGGGGTACAAAATACAAATGATATTTCAACCTAGCTATAATTCGATTTTGATTTTTCAATATGAATTAACATATTTGTCAATATCACCTATCTTTGCTCAATTTCCTATAACCTTCTCTAACCCAATGTTGGAGTTTTGTAAAAAAGTTAATGCAACAAAAGCAAAAAATTAAATGAATATAATTATCAAAGTTGTATTTTGACACGAGGAATTGTATTTCCTTTGTCCCATTTTATATGTCACATTTTTATTTTGTACTTGCATTAAGAAATGATGTAACTTTACCCTTCTACCCTTATTTAATGTTTTCTTAAGTCAACTTTATTAATAAATGACAAGATTAATTAACTATTCTATCAAGGATATAATAGGCAAAATATGATAATTTATGCATAAATTTTATAAAATGACAAGTATTATGGTCCAACTATTTATTAAAAGAGATGACATATAAAATGGGACGAAGGGAGTAATTAACATGATGTTCTTGGAGTTTGTTAAATTTTCTTTTATTCCACCCTTTTAGGTGCCAATTCCACTAAAAGATTAAAGTGGTTCTAAGAATCTACAATTTTTTATTTCCAAAACATAAACTTGCTGTTAAGACAATTTAAAATTAACACAAACGAAAGATCATCATTTACAAATGGAAAAGTTCTTTTTGCCAGAAAATTTGATTAAAATTTTACCAGAATGGTAAAAGAACATAAAAATTTGTAAAGTTTATGATTTTTCAATTTTCCAAGAAATCATAATCAATTTCAATAATTTGATTCATAACTAAAAAAAACTTAGACATATTTAATGTTGTTTTTTTAATACAAATACAATATTTAAGAAAAAACTACTGAATTTTATCAAAATTCTCATAGTTGATGATCTAGCAAGCTCTGCCTCTAACAAGTACCCTGACAGAAGCATCAACAACTTATTTTACTATTCAAATCTCATGACGTATAAATTATACAACTTCTTTACCACTTTCAAGCTCTTTTTTTTTTATAAAAAAAATGCAGAAAATTAATTAAATTAAAATGTATATGTCATACCCATCAAATAAAACAAAAAACAACCCAAAGATAACGTATACTTCCTAAAAAAACACATAAAATTTAATATAAGTAGAATTGACTATATAAAAGAAAGCCGTTTACGTTGCAATGGGTGGCTCGTGGGACCAATTGCAAGCTCACAAATTCCACAATAATTAGTATTGGACGGTTCAAAATAATACTAAGTTACAAAAAATTACCCAAAAATTATTAAATTCTTCTCTTTTTTTCTTCCATAAATACCTATCCATTTACACTCACTTCTCATCAAATCAAAACAATTTCTCTCTCTTTAGCAAAGGAAAGATGACTAAAGAAGTTGAAGCAGTAACAGAAAGAGGAGAGTTTTCAACAAAAGACTATACTGACCCTCCACCAGCACCATTAGTAGACTTTGAAGAACTAACACAATGGTCATTTTACAGGGCAATTATTGCTGAATTTATAGCCACTTTGTTGTTCCTTTATATTACTATTTTGACAGTAATTGGGTACAAACACCAAGCTGATGTAGGTGCTGGAGGCGATGTATGTGGTGGAGTTGGTATTCTTGGTATTGCTTGGGCTTTTGGTGGCATGATTTTCATTCTTGTCTACTGCACCGCCGGTATCTCTGGTAAGTTTTCTCAATATTAGTTATTTCGAGATTAATTCAGAATAAGTTATTTCAAGATTATTATCTCATCTTTAGTGCTGGATAAAAATAACACTACATCTAGAGATAACTAATTTTGTGATTTTATCCCAACTAGTCATAGAATAAACTTATCATAAAAATAATCTCGAAATTAGTTATTCTTTATCCCTCCTATTGAAATTCAGAAAAATGTTTTGTGATTTCTCGTATTTGATTGGTCAAAATATTTTTTCCTAGAGAGTAAATTATTAAAAATAGGGAAAATGACTTTGGAAATAAAAAAAAATAAAATCATAAGTGACAACAACTCATATGTTAGTATTTAGGGAAAATGGTCTGAAAAATATTTCAATTTTGGCCGAAATTACTGTTACGATATAAAACTTTATGGAGGACCTTTTACCCCTGCTCTATTTAATAGTGTATTTTAAATGTATATATGTATCCACGTGAAAACGTTACTATTTATAATGATGTAATATTTATGATGTTTACGTGGACACATATATACCTTTAAAATACACTATTAAATAGGTAAAAGATTATTTCCAAAGTTCGGTATTGTTATAACAATTTGGGTCAAAGTTCGGATATATTTCTGATCTTTTTTCCTAATATTTATTTAAGTGGAGAAATTAAAAAGGGAGAAAAGGAGTAATTACTCTTTCCCAAATTAAATTTCTTGTTACATGTTTAATTGTTGAAATCATCTAATCATACAGGAGGACACATCAACCCAGCAGTGACATTTGGGCTTTTTTTGGCAAGAAAAGTATCACTAATCAGGGCAGTATTGTACATGGTAGCACAATGTTTGGGTGCTATTTGTGGTGTTGGTTTTGTCAAGGCTTTCCAATCAGCTTACTACAATAGATATGGTGGTGGTGTTAATGTCATGGCTGCTGGTCATAACAAGGGTGTTGGATTAGGTGCTGAAATCATTGGTACCTTTGTTTTGGTCTACACTGTCTTCTCTGCCACCGACCCCAAGAGAAACGCCAGAGACTCCCATGTACCCGTAAGTATATATATTCAGAGTTTAAATTCTATGCACTGACGTAACAATATTATCTAATGTTTTAATGTTGATAGGTGTTGGCACCACTTCCAATTGGATTTGCTGTGTTCATGGTACATTTAGCCACTATACCAATTACTGGAACTGGAATTAATCCAGCAAGGAGTTTTGGTGCTGCTGTTATTTACAATGGTGACAAAGCTTGGGATGAACACTGGATTTTCTGGGTTGGCCCATTTATTGGAGCGTTCATCGCTGCCTTCTACCACCAGTTTGTCCTCCGTGCAGGCGCAATTAAAGCTCTAGGTTCATTCAGGAGCAATGCCTGATTTCAAATTTTATCAATCCAATGAATAAGAAGAAGAAAAAAATTTGTACATAATTAAGAAGAAGAAAAAAAAGTGTTTGTTTCTTTATCCTATGAATTCCCCTTTCTCTTTTGTGTATTTGTTTTTTCATCTAATCTTGTTTGTATCTTTGAATTATTATTAAAGTTAATGTTGTCTTTTAAAGTTTAAGTTTGATCAATATGATCCCTATAGTTTCACCTCACATTCTTATAACTGAAAACATCTCTTTAAAATTTTCAAATTTAACTGAAATCATCCCTCTATTAATTTGTCCATATTGGTCAAAAACTAATAAAAAACATGATCATTATTAGTAGGGTTTAATGGACAATATCTTGCTTTGAACATAAGAGTTGCTAATAGTAAGAGGTTTGAGAAAAAGAAAGATTAATTAATTCCTAATGACTTTGAAAGAAAGCAATAATAAGTACTAGTAAAATCAAAGAAAAGCAATGTTGCTGCCTTATTGTCATGGAGTTTCTAATAATAATAATTATTTCAAGAGAAATATTAATTTTCTAGAACTGAAATTGTGAAGTTTGCAAATAGCTACTACTCATGTCAAGTTAATATTTGTAAATATTAAGGGCAACTCAGTATATTATGTATTTCATGTTCATAAGGGTCGGAGGAAGGGTTACACTCCTAAGAAGTGAAATTTAAACAACCTATTCTGATGTAAGTATCATCATCTAGGAGTATTTAGTGATAAATTTAGTAAGAATTGGATTACATCTATCATAAACATTAATTTTAACAAATGTTCTTCCAAGCTGCGAACTTCATGATCAAATACAAACCTGAATACCTACCATTTTTTAAAAATAATTCAAATATTGTCTAAACGCATAGCAAATCTTTGATCAAATTTGGCATAGACAAGACAAGGTTTAATTTTCCCCAAGCTAACACCTTTTCAGTCTAACTTATTTTTCTTCTTTCTTGATTGATGTCTCTAACTAAGCACCTAGCTAGTAGGTACATTTGTCTCTATCCATCTCTTGTGGGTGTCATTGTCATGAGGACCCAAAAATAAATAAATGTAAACATGCTCGTAAACCTATAGCCATATCCAAAACCACTTAAATAATTGTCATGAAGTAATGCAGTACCAAATAGTGGAGTTAAAACATTCATAGGACTATGACAACAAAACTTGGCTCTATTGTTTGTGATGCTTCTCGAAAATGCTATGATGATTGATACATTTTACATTTTGTAATCCTCTTTTACCAATTTAATAATGAAATGGAAACATGTTAGGTAAACTAAAGCCTAACTCAACAATTTATTATTTCTTTAATTTAATAAAAGTGATGATGTTCCTATTCCCTAGTCAATTTTGATAAAGGGTGGTAGGCCATTCCCTGTCATCAGCTTGTCCATATCTCCATCACTTCCTAGCCTTTGTTTTCTTTTTCCAATTTGTTCGTGAGTTATTGGCTTTTGTCCTAGCTTTGGTTTTCATGATGAGTAGGAAAGCTATTATTAAAGAAATAAGTAAAGAAAGAAGATTTTTGATGGTGATCATGTAACAACATATGCTTAACGTTGGCTCTTCTTTGGATATATTGTTGGAAATAGTTATTGGATCGGGTTTCTTAATCAGGAGTGTTACCCATTTTTATTTTTATTTTTAAAGTTCTATATATAACGTATATTTATATAATAATGAATGTGTTGGGAATGCAATTTTGATGATTGACAAAGAAAGATGAAACATGTCAGCCAACATGGTCCAAAGATACACTTTTACGAGAAGTTAAATTCGAGGCAAACTCTTAAAATGAATAAAGACAAGTGTGTTGAAATCAAGGAATGGATGGTGTTAATTTCGTGATAAAGCTCAAGGAAATAAACATCAGATGAATTAAAGAGAAAGAATCAATGAGTATGAATTAAAGAAGGAGTCTCATATGAAGTAAAACTCTTCAAGTGACTGGTTAATTGAAGAGTTGGAGTTCAACTACAAACACAAAAGAATCAAGAAGTTTGATTTAAAGAATGAGTCTAAAATCACAAAGAAGTCCGAATATAAGTGTTAGTATCACACAAAAGGAAGGAATCCAAACGACAGGAGGAGTCCAACTCAAAAGAGGAGTCCAAGTCAAAATAGAATTTAAAAAATAAAAGAAGTTGCGTCCTGGAAGAATTAGGACTCTAGAAGCCCAAGTGAAGTAAAACACGACAAGCAACAGTCTATATATATAGGTGAAATTGTCCAGAATAAGTGTGCACTAATAGAGCTAAAAGGGAAATTGGAAAATTGACTTCGGAAGTGCTACCAGAAGGCTGTGGGAACACATGGATGAACCAGGTCCTATTATAGAGTTTATGCATTAGGAGGTTTTCACTGAGTATTGATGTATCTTTAGTTCAGTGCGTTATAAACTGAATTAGGAGTTTGTCTTCTAGTTGGGATAACTCGAAGACTTGGGAATACATACCTTTGGAGGTTTGTGTTGAGGTTTGAGAATTATAATTTGTAATTCCTTAGGTTACATAGGCTTGCAATCTGTTTTATGTTGAGGCTTAGTGATTTAGTGAAGTTGGAGTTAAATCATGTAGGGGTACAATCATGGCTTTTACACCTTTTTGAGCCGGGTGTTTTCCACGTAAAATACTGTATTTTTACTAATTTTTTAGAACACGTTAGGAAACCAGTTCCACACTTAGGTGAAAAGTTAAAGTTAGTAAATTACTAGGTCTTGCAGACTAAAAATTACTATCAAAGCCAGTTTTCTTGTTAAAAGCTTAACAACTTAAAAAAAGATCGAGATGATTTCTGCACCACCTATTGGGCATAGCGAAGGACAATTAACCATCCGACCACCATTGTTCAATGAATCACACTTTGGGTGGTGGAAGACATGCATGAAGGTCTTTATCCAAGCTGAAGATTACAAACTATGGGACACAATAACTACTGGACCAACCATCCCTATGAAAACTGTGGAAGGAGCTTAAGTTCCAAAGGTAAGGGTTTACTTCACTGCTGAAGATCTAATCTTTTAGGAAGAATGCAAAAGCCAATTTTTTTGTGTGGCTTAGGATCTAATGAGTATAATAGGATCTCTAACTGTACCATTGCTAAATAGATATGGGACACACTGGTAAATGCTTACGAAGGAACCAACCAAGTCAGGATATTCAGAGTGGTTATTGTCACGATCCGAGCCTACACCTTGGACGTGACCGGCACTCGAGAACCATTTCTGGTCCCCAAGTGAACCCTCATTTTGGCTGACTACAAGCGGAAGACTAAGTCAAGCATACAAAGCTAAAACCTGAATAAAAATTCATGAAACTCAAATACAAAGCTTTAACTCAAATGGAAAAAACTCCGAATAAAATAAATTATTCAACTCGCCATAAAATAGGCAACTTAAGTCTTTAAAACATTTAACAAATTAAATGAACAAACTTCTGAAACTCTACTGTCTATCTATGAAGCCTCTAAATGACAAAGATGGAAGTCGGGACAAGACCCACGACATCCTAACAACTGACATAACTGAAAAGTAAATGAAATCCTCCGGAAGCAAAGAGGCTCACCATAGCTAACTCAAACTCCATGTGGTATCAACAAAGCTCCTATTGTTGATCCTGAATACCTGAATCTGCATCATGAAAGGATGCAGGCCAAATGGCTCAGTACATTGAATGTACGAGCATGTAAGGGGAATTCTAAAGCATAACATAAGCTTGAAACTTGATAAAAAGGGAAACATAATTACCTCTTCTCAAACTTACTCAACTCAAGGAATACTCAAGGATACTCAAAACTACTCAAACTTACTCAACTCAGAAGTACTTAAGGATAAGATACTCAACTCAGGATACTTAACTCGGAAGACTCAACTCATGATACTCAAGGGTAAAGCAATAGTAAAAGATGCAATATATATGGAAAGCTGTAAAATTGTAAATAGCAACTCAATGTATTGAAAAATACAATAATACTCAATGTGTATATAAAAATACAATATAACTCTGTGGGAGTTTCTCTAACCGACAACCACCACTATGAGCCTAAGTGATGATACAACGTTTTGCCCACACTGTCAGAACTGTCCTATACTTTGTCGTCATATAGAATGCCTTAACTAAGTGGATCCACTAGTCTATGCTAAAAATCATTAAGGAATCATCTAAAAAGTATGAGCCTTTCTACCCACGTTGGCTACATGGTTTATGGAGACATGAGTTATTATGAACGCGCGTCCCCCTATCGGTGCTCAATACTACTCCCAAAATATACTCAACTCATATATTTAAAAACATAACTCTTTCTCTATTTTGAGATAATTACTCAAACTACCCTCTTAAAATAGGTAACTGCTCTTGAAAACTCTTTCTAAAAAAACATATCAAAATCATATTTTAATATGATCATTGATGACTCGGGAAGTCATACTGCATAAACATTGATGGTATATCTAGATACCATACTGCTTAAATATTGATGACATACTCGATTGTCATACTAATCATGTTTTAGAAACTCTTTCTCAAAACTCATCTTTTTCTTAAAAGAGATAGTACTCAAACTGCTCAAAACTCTTTTGAAAATCTCAGTTGCCTCTCATCTTAAATGTAAAAACATTTACTCTTGGGAATACTTAGTTCCCATATATCATTTAAAAAAAAATGAACTCAACTCTACTCTTTCTCAACTCAGTGCTCAAGTCTTTAAAACAAGTTATAAAATAATTTGTAAAAAGACTTCTTAAAATAAGGTTCATGCCGAATTATGGACGTGAACGACTCAGTTCAAGGTTTTCAATAACCATACATAGAACTCAACGCTCGAGACTCAACAACTCAGAACTCAAGAACTTCAATGGTAATACTCGCCTCAAGAATACTCAGCTCAGAAGGTTCATGCGGAATTATGGGCATGAACAACTCAACTCATGGACTTCAAGATACTACTCATCTCAAGAATGTTCAAGTCATAGGGTTCATCCGTAATTATGAGCATGAAACAACTCGACTCGAGGGTCTACATAACAATATGAAACTCATGTATATGACTCTTTTCATTCTCATACTTACTTCCTCAAAACTTATCTCGAATCGATAGTTGATCTCAAAGGATTCACAATTGAACTCAAAGACTTTCTTGAACTCTACTCTTAACTCTCTCTTGAATGTGAATTATGAATTCAAGAGTTATGGTTCATGATATGAAAGATCTCGTGATGATAAATTATACTCATGAATACATTCTCCTCACTCTCATACTCACTTGCTCGAGTCTTGAAACAAGTTATTAGAAATTGTAGAAGACTCCTCAAAATGACTCAAGGGACTTTCTCAAAAATGTTCGAAATAATTCTCAAAACTTCACTCGCAACTCTACCTTGAATTTGATTTATGAATTCAAGGTTGTGATTTGTGATAGGAAGGATCTCATGATGTTTAGGAGTGTTTTTAGATAGTTAAACATGAGAAACGATCAAGATATCACTGTCTGGAAGCAAGTCCGCGATGCGGATATGCATTTAAATATTTGGTCGCGAAATAAATTTTGAGGCAGAACGATTCGTGACCACTCCGTGGAGAAATTTTTTCTAATCCTGAGGAACAGGTCCACGTCGCGGACCTGGTACCCAGATTCGCCTGACTTTTTCCTTCTTTGTTTTCTAACCCCAATTTGCCTAAACTCGATTCTTTTTCTCAAATTCTCTTTAGATTCAGATACCCACTACATGTACACAAGAATCTAATCAAATACAACTCTAAAATCGACACAATTTCCTCAAGAAACTCATCAATCTCATCTTAACTCAAGAATGAAAGTCAATTTCAAAAACACAATTCAAGAACATCAAACCTTCAACTTTCTAGAATGAATTTAATGGTGAAATTAACATGATTGGCATGTGGGTAAACAAACCCAACACTATGGAAGCTTACATACCTCTTAGGGATCAAATTCATGGCAAAAATCCGCAACAACTTTCTAGAATCTCGACGAACGCCTTGATCCTTTCCTCTTTTCTCATCTTTTCTCTTCTTGAATCCTAAACTAGAACCCTAAGCATATATTAGGATAATAAAATTGAACCTAATAGAATTAGACCCTTAAAACCTCACTAAAAAAGAATTAAATCTGATTGGGTAAGGAAAAGACCAAAATACCCCTTACTATTTTTGGGTAACTTTCCTTAATTGGACAACTTAACTTCAAAAGAGCATATCTCACTCATACGAACTTGAAACTTAGCAAACTAGGTGGCGTTGGAAAGATAATTCAACGACCTTTCATTTAATACCTGTAGCCCACCTAAATAATTATGTACTAAGAGTTATGGTTGTTTGAAGTTGACCCAGAACTTAGAAGAACTAATGACTTGAATGAACTCTCTTTAGTTCTTCTTGGAACTCAAGGTGCTACTTCTAGTGACCTTAACACTCAAGAAAATTTTAATTCCTCGATAAAATCCTACTCACAACGAAGAATGGTTCAAGTCTTAGCTCAAAAATTTTCTAGGGTGTTACAGCTATGTTGTTCACTGATTATGAAACATTCAAGATGAAGGAAAATGAACCCCTTCTAGAGAGGATTACCAGACTCACTACTCTAATCAATAAGTTTTCATCCCTAGAAAAGGTACTTACCACGGAGGAACATGTCGATAAAGTTTTAAGGATTCTACCATAGGCAAAATGGGATGTCAAAATTAGTATCATTAAAGAAATTAAAGATATCTCCATCATGACACTTGATGAACTGGTAGAAAATCTCAGAACTTATGAGAATATGGATGGTCTGAGGAAAGAAGAAATGTTCAATGATAAGTCATTAGCCCTGAAAGCAGATGATGGTGATGAATCTGATCTAGATGAAGATCGGATGGCTATCCTGGCAAAACACTTCATGAAGTTCTTAAGAAAGAAAACGAAAAGAAGGAAACAAGTAACAAGAAGTGGTCAAATTACAAATTTCAACCTGGATGCTACAAGTGTGGAAAAGTTGATCATCATGTCAAAGATTGCCCTTAGTAGGAAGTTGAATGGAGAAAAGAAAGAGCTGAAAAAAAGTTGAAAGAAAAAGAAGAATGTGCCATGGTTGCTACTTGAGGATTAGGAACTGAAGAATCTGATGAAGAGGTAGATGAGATTTCTCTCATGGCTATAGGAGATTCAGACATGGAAGAAGAAGAAACAAACTTTGAGCCAAGTATGCTTCACATAAAAGAAAAACATCCTCTTTTTTCTAAAAGTAAACTTATTTGCATGATGATTCAAGAGTTAACCTGTGAAAGATATCAATTGTTCAATGATTTTGCACATCAAAATTTTGTGTGCATAGAACTCAATAATGAAAAAACTATAACTTATGAAGAAATTAGCTATCTGAAGATAAAATTGGAGGTTTTAAAGTTGTCCATTATTGAAAAAGGGAAGATAAATGATACTGAGAACAGACTAGAACATGATCTGAAAGAATGTAAAACTGATTTTTCTGTGACAAAGATAAGTTGAAAAAACTAAAGCTAGGTTGAAAATTGATCTTGAAAGAGCTAATAGATGGACTAATTCCTCTATAATTGTTAACAAATTGAGTGGTAGGGTGCATGATGAGAAGGTTGGTATAGGATTCCATCAAGAAAATATTATCTCTGAAGATTTGTGCTATATTTGTGGTAAAATTGGTCATCCAACTATTGAGTGTCCAGTTACTAATGGTTTTAGAAAAAGAAATATTTAATTGACAAATGGAAACAAATTTATACATGTCGACAGAAACAGGGGCGAAACGAAATATGATTCACCCTTTGATCATAAGAAAGGACCCAAGCTTGTCTGTGTTCCTAAGACTAACCCTTAAACTGTTTTGCAGGTGAAGCTGAAAGGAAGCAAGCAATATTGATTCATAGATACTGTTTGCTTAAGGCATATCACTGAAGATAAACAAAAGTTCCTTTTGCTTACTTCAAAAAAAGGGGGAATGTGTCATTTTAAAAAAAAGGAAAGATGTAGTGCACATGTAAGGGGGAATAAAGTGAGATTATTTTTAAAAAAAAGGAGAAGAGAGTGAGGATGAAAGTGAAACTGATGAGCGTGCATTGTAACATATTGTACCACTTGTTTCAATTATTGAACAAACTAAGGGCACATTGATAGGGGAAAATGAATCTCAAAACTGATTTATCCACGAAAGTATGTGGTTGCTGAATCACATTGTTCTTAGTTTCTATGAATCAGACAACAATTGATGTATTCTG
Organism: Solanum piurae; assembly: GCA_029582685.1. NCBI lineage: Eukaryota > Viridiplantae > Streptophyta > Magnoliopsida > Solanales > Solanaceae > Solanum > Solanum piurae. Next base: position 60,709 of record JAJOOO010001031.1, read on the forward strand.
ACACTAAGTAGGGAGCATTTTGAAAAGAATAGGTTAGACTTGGGGATGACTAAGATTGCATGAACTCCCCTTAATGATTGACTAGAATAATTATTCTCTTTAATTTTATTAGCGAAAATGATATTCAATTCAGCCTTGCACATTTAGTTGTGTCTCCCAATTCCAGATCCTTGACTTGTTTTAACCTAATTTATTATTAGATTGTGCAGAGAAAGAGTGCAACCAAGCAATGATGAACACACAATTACTCTTATCATGTATGTTCTATATTGATAGAAGTTAATATTATCTAAAGTAAACACTTAAGAACTCATATTCCATGTATTAATTTTTCTAATACAAATAAAATAATCAATAAAGCTCAAGA
>JAJOOO010001032.1:0-31592 GCA_029582685.1 Solanum piurae
CTAGAAATTGGAGATTTTGAAATTCATCTTGAAGGGGCCTCTTGGGGAAAGGAATCCCAAGAGTGATAAGCAACCATACCTTATTTAATTCCTTGAGAACTGATGGAGAAAAAATCGAAACCTTGCTGCCCTAGATGAACCTTGGTCTTGTTCTTCAATGGGGTTCTTAGTTGAGAGAGAATGAGTTTGACTTGTGAGTTTAGTTTTTGTGAGTTAAAGCCTTAGGGTAGGGTCTTATTGTTAGGTCTAGAATGGTAATTATTTATCTAACCACCCCTCTTAACCTTTAAGTAAATAACTAACTAACACCAAGACCCCTAAACTAAAACTAAAACTTAAAAACTGCCAGGACTTACGACCCTCCACCTACGGACCGTAGGTGGAGTTACTGACCGTACTGGTCATCCGTCGTTTGGTACTGAGGCTCCCTTTTGGGGCTAAGTCTCCCACGACTAAGTATGGGCTCACGACCATGACTTACGGTCCGTAGACCAGTCTACTGGCCGTGATTCTTGGTCTCGTCATTTGCTGCAGTTTTGACAGCTTTTGGGTCCAAGTTTGGGTCCTCATCAAGGTTAGGGTGGTCCTTGGGGGGTCATACCCTGACGTTTGGACCCTAAACATATACTTTTACATATTTAAACCATTTTTACAAGATCATACCATCATACGACACCCCCAAACCTTCCCAAAACCTAAGGACACACTAGAACACCTTCTTCTCTAGTTTCCGAACGTCGTGGTCATTTCTTGACGTTTAGACTTTTACTCTTCCAAACCAAGTCAATTGCATTAATTTAGGTTTAGAAACATAATTTTAACTATTTTGAAGTCATTATTCATAAGGTGAGGCTCTAACTTAAGTCATAGAATTTATGAGGTGTTACACCACATACTCTTCACATCATTCCACAGAAGCCCACACTCTTAATACTAATAACCATCATAAACACTCCGATCATATACCTTACTATAAACCAACACTTTTAAATGAAGACCTTTCTTAGGTACTTAACAAGCAACAGTAATAAACTTTACGACTCAACCCAGGTGTAAGTCCCTTCAATTGCTCAATACATGATACTATTGATCATTTCTCACCTTGCCAATTCATACCATGACAAAATATATCACCACAAATGTAGACTTACAATGAAAATTATACATTGTAAATTCAACCATATAACGCAATCCCCTTATCTATCAACATTAGCTTGTACCTTGAAGATTTTTATATATTCATGGATCTTTGCTTATCATTGATCGTATCTCCATCGATCTTATACTATCCTTCGCTAAAAATTCAATCGTACTTATTACTAAACTCAAAAACAAAAACAAAGCACTTATCATCACACTCGAGCTAATGTCTGTACACTCCTTTCTCAAGTCTTTTCCAATAGTTTTTAACCAATCTGATGGACCCGTGATACTATTACCATAGCCACAACAACAAATGAATTCACGCATCTCTGAACCCAATTCTCTACCCCTCAGAAGATACTTCCTTAGCCTTTGCTAAAAATAAAATATTCTTGATCTCACCTCTCTCTAAAGGTTATACTACATCCCACTATTTTTCTTCATTATTACTCTAGCTCTTTTAAATTCTATTCGAATGGTGTCCCACCATTTCTTAAAACCTTCCATACAACCACAATACTCACCAAATATTAGGAAACCACAACATTAGATACTTGCAATTCGTAATCACTATACAAAATTTGCTTAACCACAATCTTATTATATAATTGCATCTCATCAAAATCCATCACGAACTCTTATTACCATTATGTTCAGTCAGCCCTGACTATCACTACGAAATCAACCTTTACATCAACATGACACCTTAAACTCATGTATACTCATAAATTCCAAAGGACTAACCCAATTTGTATATGCACTTTCTTACTAAAAACCTCAATTTCCTTCACCCAAGTATACTCAATGGGACTTTCTTTATCCATAATCTTGTCATTCAGGTATCAATCCACTCATTTATGGCTAAACATAAAATCACCATTCCTCATACTACCATCCTTCTTCATAACAAAAAAGACAGGAGAACCCCACGGGGAATCACTAGGACAGATCTAACCTTTATCAAGAAGCTTCTGGAATTGAGCTTTAAGCTCTCTCAATTATGTCAGAGCCATGTGATAAGAAGGGATGGAAATAGGGCGAGTGCCTGGTTCCAAATTAATGCAGAAATCAACATCTTTATTTGAAGGCATACCAGGCCAATCGGTAGGAAACACTTCCATAAATTCAGACACTACCGGAATAAAATCTATAGAGGGAGACTCAGCATCAACATCCTGAATATGAGCCAAATATACTAAACAACCCTACCCCACTAGTTTCCTAGCCAGAATGAAAGATATGACCTTAGCTGGCTTCGGATTATACACCTCTTCCCACTCTAACTTTTCCCTACCCGAGATCTCTAGAGTCACAGACTTAGCATTACAATTAAGCACAACATAATAGGAGGACAACCAAGTTATGCCTAAGATTATATCAAAGTCAGTCATATCCAAAATAAACAAATCAGTCCAAGTCTGAAAATCTATAAACAGAACAGGACAAGAACGATATACCTGGGTGACTATTACTAACTCTCCAAATAGGGTAGAAACATGGATAGGGGCATCAAGCACATAAAAACCCGCATCAAATCCAAAGGCCAACTGAACTGACACATATGAATAAGTAGAACCCGAATCAAACAAAACAGTAGCCATTCGGTCACAGACAAGAATAGCAACTGTGACCACTGCATCAGATACCTCAGCCTTGGTCTTGCCGGAAAAGGCATAAATATGAGCCATCTCATCTTAATGGGCAACCTCACTGCCTGGAAGCATGGCTCCCCTACTAGTACTCCTATTTCCTCGGCCTCCATGGCCTCGCTGATTTCCTCCTCATATGCCCAGGTTCTCCACAATTGTAATACACTTAATAACATAACCAAGTAGCCATTATTGCTATTGTAGTAGTTGTATCATGACCCTCTTTGATATACACTCAATCTAGGAAATCGCAGTAGAGATTCTAACTTCAATTGTCGCAACATAATTTCATCATTATTAAGCAACCCATACACGTTATGAAAACAATACTAAATGCATTTCCCAAAGTAATGGTGTTCACTATCCAGCCGTCCCATACAAAACTTCTTGAATGTTGTCACATATAAGCTTGAATATGTAAATCCGACCTTAATCACGTCACATAGCGACAAATCTGCTCTTTTAGACTGAAGCAGAGTGGAGTACCATATTATGATAAAACACAAACTTTTGTCGTAAAGGATGCAACAAATATAATGCGTTGCTCTATATTCAGGAACTCATCTCTCCTCCTATCCCTCAAAGTTTAGGGTATATACTCCTTTATAAAAAAAGCTATACAATGTTTCCCAAGTCATGAGTAGTGCATTTACTAGTCTGCACTCAACACGAGACAACCACCACATTTTGTTGTCTCCCTTCAACTGATATATTATAAACTCAACGCCAAATCACTCTACCTTATCCATCTTATGAAGAAGCTCATCACAATCAACAAGAAAATCATAAGTTTCTTCAGATGCAGTACCCATGAAGAAAGAAGGTTTCAACCTTAAGAACATAATAAGACCCTCATGTTTGCCACTAGTTATTACATGCCCACATTGAATCGGGGAAACATGCTTATTTGAAAGGACGCATCCTCTCTAGCTAGTGTTGGTGTTACCACCGATTGTCTCTAGTTTTGACGATAGAGTGAAAGAGGAAAGATACCAATTTGTATCAGCTAGATACCAATTGAATTCAAGTAATAGTACGAAGAGTATTGAGTTTTCCTAGAGTCCTATAGCCTCTCGAAGAAAAGTATAGACGTCTCTATACCGTTCCACAAGACTCCACTAGACTCATTTTGATACAATGAGACCAACGAACCTAGGACCCTAATACCTTTTTTGTCACGACCCAGACCACCATAATTGGCACCCACACTAACTATCTGGTGGGAGAACCATTATGCAACAGAACTAAGTAACTTCGTGAAATCTGGTGGGAGAACCATAAACTCTGAAAGTTTAACAAATCAACTAACTTAACTATTGCGGAAATTCAATCCCTAGAACCTAAAACTCATTGTACCAAAACTCTGTAACCTACATATCTAAGGAAAATGGGTGCAACCCCTAAACTAACATAACCAAATCCTAACTAAAGAGTCTGAATTCAAAAATACTAGACCAAACAAGGAAGGATTCATGGCAGCCTGAAACAATTGGCTCACCCTGCAATCCAGTCTTCGATCAATGATCCTATATTTGAGGTCTATCAGTAGCCACCTGAAGATGCCTTGTACTTAATAAAGAACGAGCAAGTGCAGTATTAGAACACAACCACAGTGTACTAGTAGGATCATACGGCTACTCCACTAAGCACAATATATACAACAAACAGTTACAGCACAGTAAGCACAAAAATAGAGAAAACATAGATCAACCATCATTTTAGGAACAATATAAAATTTCCCAATATCAATGACAGGTAAACAAGAACATAATAATCACAAGTGGTCCTCTCATGGAACCCACGCCCAAACTGTTAGTATGTTGGAACGTGATACCCTATCTAATATATGTGTCGGAACATGACACCCGATACAATATATGTGTGGCAATGTGACACCCGATCCAATATATGTGTCGGAACGTGACACCCAATCCAATACACCTGATCCAATATATGTGTCAGAACTTGACACCTGATCCAGTCAGCACAACCACAGTCACAATCACATCCATAATGAACAATACTTATTATCATACAATCAAGTAATGGGTTCATGGCATGTATTAAGACACACATCATCATTTCATTAGATTGATTCGCATTCTCTATTCACATACATGCACGCATACAATAAAATAATTATCCGACATATATCAAACAACAGGAAATCAAACCATCACCTACCTCAAAACCAATCTTGAATCCTCCTAAGACACTTGAGCCTTCCCTTTCGATATTTTTTCCGCTTGTTCTAGGTCTACAAACGAGTAATTTAATGCAAGGATCAATAATTAAGCTCTAATTTATCGGGATTATAAAAAACCCAATAACCCAAGACCAAACCCATGATCCAAAAGTGTAGCTAGGGCTTTTTTCACCATTAATTTCAGGCCAAATCACTCCCCCAATGATAATTACCCAAGAATCTATGTTGTACAGATCGAAAAATCGATTAGGAGAGTAAAATCCTTAACTTTAGCACCAAAATTTGTGGTAACTGTCAAGAAATTGTCTTGGGTCGTCTCCTAACTCTCGAGAATGAAGGTTTACATAAAAAAAACATTTAAGGGGATTTTCCCCAATTTAAGTCGCGACTGTCCCGCTACAGCGGGACCCAACCCGCAACAACGACCCCGCTCTAGAAGGGCTAACCCTATTTTGGCGGCTTGAACGGAGACAGGAGCTTGGAATTTGAGTTCCAAGTTCTTATTTTACAATACACCTTCAACCCTTGACGTTCAGAAACTACCCTTTCACGCCAAGATCAGTTTTGAGAGTTCTACTCACCTAAATTCGATTCCATAAGGTTGTACGGGATCCTTAACGGCTTAGACATTCACTCATGTGATCAAACTCATAGTTAAATCCCCCAATCATTACCAGATTTCTCTAGACCTCACCCGACTAAGATTTCATCCAATCTGGACTAGGCAACAATTTTCCAAGTCATTATTCAGAAGTTTTCATGCCCAAATTCTTTCCCCATTGTATTTTCCATAACAACGGGAACATGTTGTTATAATAGATACCAATTTACCCATCACTTATGCCCGTGTGATAAACTAGGAGAACTGGCTAAGGCAAGAGTAGAGTAGTATCTCAATCGTCGAATAGCTGGGGATACTTGGCTTGCATGTCCTTCTCAGTTTCCCAAGTAGCTTTCTCAACTGGACGATGCTTCCATTGAACTTCCACAGACCTTGTCTCCTTGGTCCTCATGATACTTTCTCAACATGTTCACATAGAACACTGGATGGACTCCTGATAGGCTAGGCGGTAAAGCCAACCTATAAGCCACTTGCCCAACATAGTCAAGAATCTCAAATGGCCAAACGTATCAACGACTAAGCTTTCCCTTTTTGCCGAATCACATCACCCCTTTCATGGGTGACACGTTTAGAAGAAGTTGCTCACCATTCTGAAATGTCATGTCCCTTACCTTATGGTCTGCATACTATTTTTGTCGACTCTGGACTGCTAGAAGATTAGATTGGATGCTTCTCACCTTATCTTAAGCATATTTCACCAAATCAATCCCTAAGGGTTTCACATCTCTAATCTCAAACCAACCAATTTAATACCTACACATTCTGCCATACAATGCCTCAATGAAGTCATCTCAATACTAGAGTGATAAATATTGTTGTATGTAAATTTAACTAACAACAAAAATAATTCCCAACAACCACCAAAGTTTTGACACAATCATCAGGACGAATCCTGTAACACCCCGCTATTTGAAAGAGCTAGAATTAGAAAAAACCATTTTTGGAAATGATTAAAATATGAAATTTAGCAAGTTATATTAAGTATGAGTTTTGGGTCAACTTCAAACGACTATAACTCTCAGAACAAGATGATATAGGTGAGCTACACGATACTATATGAAAGGTCTTTGAATTATCTTTCCAATTCCGTCGAGTTAGCTCATTTTCGAGTTCGTATGAGAGAGATATGCCCGTTCGAAGTTGGGCTGTCTAGATAAGGAAAGTTAACCAGATTTTAAAAGGGTATTTTGGACTTTTCCATACCCAATTAATTTATTTCATTTTTGGTAATTAAGTAGGGGTCTAAACTTAATTGGTTCAGTTTACGCAGTCAAAATAACACAAGGGTTTTAGAGAGAAGAATTCCAGAGGAGAAAAGAAGAAAAAGGTCTATATTCGTCGATTTCTTGAGAAATTGATTGCGGATTTCACCAAGGATTCGATCTTACGAGGTATGTGAGTTCACACAGCATTGGGTTTGTTCACCCACATGCCAAACATGTTTATTTCAGCGGGAATTCTTCCTAAAAAGTTGAAAGTTTGAATGTTTTTGATGCATGTCCTTGAATTGCTTTCGTTCTTGAATTTGGGATGAGATAGAGGAGTTTCTTATTATTTTAGTGTTGATTTTTAGAGTTGTTTGAGTTAGATTCTTGTGTATATGTTTTGGGTATCTGAATCTAGAGATAAATTGAGAAAAAGGATCGAAATTAATCAAATTAAGATGAGAAAACGAGTTGGGAAAATTCAATAGATTTGGCTGGGGGGAAGCTGGCGCGGCACGCCCCTGATGCGCCAGGGAGGCTGGGGCGGTGCGCCAGAATTGGCTCTCTGAACTTTGGGGCTAGCGCGCCGTGCCAGCAGTGCGCCCGGGTCATTCGCCCAACCCGTTTTTCATCGTTTACCCCGTTTAAGTCCTTATAAAGAGTACTAACACTTCCTATAGATTCTAACTACTCTAAATGACTTCTTAACGTCCAGAAGTAATCCATAAACATGAATCATAACCTTGAATCCGTAAATTCAAATTCAAGGTTAGTTAAGAGCTAAGTCTTCAGAGTTCTTTGAGTCTTTCAAAAGTCTTCTGCAAATTCTTGAAACTTGTTTTAAGACATGAGTTTTTAGTTGAGTAAAGAGTAAAGAGTGAAGTTCATTTCATCAAAAGAGTATATGGGGACTATGTATTCCCAAAGTGTAAATGTTTTCACATTTAAACAAGAAAGGAAACACATATTTTTCAAAAGAACCTTTAAGCTAGTTTTCAGTAAATAGTAAGTGCTTTCACAATTAAGCAAGAAAGGAAATACTGATTTCCAAGAGAGACTTTGGGCCAGTTTTTGATCAACTCTCTCAAATCACAGAAAGAGCTATCTTTTTAAACATATAAGCTATTGGGAGTAGTATTGAGCATTGATATGGGAGAGAGTTCAGACAACTCACAGCCCCCATAAACCATGTAGCCAACATGGGTAGAAAAGGGTCATACTTTTTAGATGATTACTTAGTGATTTTTAGCATAAACTAGTAAATCTACTTAGTATTTAGGTTATATTTCCCCGGAAAGGTATATGATGGCCCTGGCAGCGTGAGGCAAAATGTTGTACGATCACATAGCTCATAAGTGATGGTCGTCGGTTAGAGAAACTCCCACAATTATATTTCGTATTCTTATATACACGGAGATTACTTGTATTTACACATACAAACAGAGTTTATATTGTCTCATTGCATACAAACTGAGTTACTATTGTATTTCTTAATACACAGAGTTGTTATCCATGTTTTAAAAGCTTTTCTTTATATTGCATTGATATTTTTGCTTTATATTGAAATGAGTTGAGTTGAGACCAAGTATGTTCTTTCAGTTACTTTCAAGCTTATGTATTATTTTAGAATTCCCTTCGCATGCTCGTACATTCAATGTACTAATACTAGTTGGCCTGCATCTTTTAATGATGCAGATACAGGTAACCAGGATCATCATCTAGTGCATCGTTAATTCTAGTTGAGCTTCAAATTTGTTGGTGAGCATCCTTTCTTTCGAAGGACCCATTTTTATTACTTTATCATTTTACTTCATTAGGATGTCGTGGGTCTTGTCCCGACGTCCATCTCAGTTGTTAGAGGCTTCATAGACAACTTTGATGTTATTTTAAGCCTTTCCATTCATGTTTTGATGATTGAGACTTGAGTGCCATTTTGGCTAGTGAATATTTCTTTATTCATTCTAAGTTATCTATTGAGATTTTAGTTTACTTTTTAAAGTATTTTTATCATTAGTAAGTCTTTCTCTAAGAGTTAAGCCACACCAAGGGTTCTCTTGGGGCCAACAATGGTTCTCGAGTGCCAGTCCCGTCCAGGGTGTAGACTTGGGGCGTGACAAATTTGGTATCACAGAACAGAGTTCAAGAGTCCTAAGGTGTTTATGAAGCCATGTCTGTAGAGTCCTAGTTATCAGTGTGAAGCACTCCATATCTATAATTAGAAGGTTGTGACACTTAAGAACTGTCTCATTTCTTTCATACTCATTTCGCGCAATATAGTTTTATCTCTAAAAAGTTTCTTCTAATGCGCTTGCGTGTGTCTTTCATATCATGCCTCCACGAAGAGATGTTAGAGGTCGTCCCGCTAGAAGGAATGTTGAACCACAGCAATAAGGGGTACCTAATGCACCTAAAGTGACCCTTAGGAGAGGTCACCAATGCCGAGTTTCGGGAGGCTATCAAGATGTTGAGCCAAGCTGTGATTAATCAAGTTGTACACAGAGAGAATCGACAGGAAGTGGTTGATACTTCAAGGATTCGTGAGTTCTTAAGGATGGATCCTCCAAGCTTCATTGAATCAAGTGTCACTGAGGATCTAGAAAACTTTATTGAAGAGCTTCAAAAGATTTTTGAGATTATGCATATTGGTGATGCTCAGAGGGTAGAACTAGATGTATACCAAATGGAGGGTGTCACAAGAATCTGGTTTGAATAATGGAAGAAGAATCAAGCTAAGGGTGCACCATTTGTGAGTTGGGCTTTGTTTGAGGAGGCTTTCTTTGGGCGTTTCTTTCCCCAAGAAAGGAGAGAAGCAAAGGTATAAGAGTTCCTCACTCTTAAGCAGGATTCTTTAAGTGTTCTTGAGTACAGTCTGAAGTTCACACAAATTTCCCGTTATGCTCTAGAGATGCTTGTTGACATGAGAAGTGGGATGAGTTTGTTTGTTGCCGGGTTGTCTCGTTTATCTAGTAGGGAAGGAAAGGAAGCTATGCTGATAGGATAAATGGACATAGCAAGGTTGATGATCCATGTACAACAGGTTGAGGAAGAGAAGCTGAAAGATAGAGAGGAATTTTGAAATAGGAGAGCTAAGACAGGGAATGAGTACGGACAACAGAAGAGTAATGCCAACCGGTCATCTTTCCAATAGAAACAAAAGGGACCTGCCCCATCATCTTCTAGTGCACCTGCACCAAGGAACAAAGGTGAGTACAATAGTCAGAAATCACAGAATTTCAGAGCTAGACCTACGTATTCTCATGATAGTATGGCACATGGGGGTACTAAGACACCTCCATATGCTAAGTGTGGTGGGAGCCACTCAGGGTTGTGTCATGATGGCTCAACTGGTTGCTTCAAGTGTGGTCAGAACGGTCATTTTATTAGAGAGTGTCCTAAGAACAGGCAAGGTAAGTGTAATAGGGGAAATAGAGCCTAGTATTCTTCAGTTGCTCCACCAGACAGAGTTACATCTAAAGGAGCTACTTCAGGGGTAGGCGGATGAGGAAACTGTAGTTATGCTATCACTAGTTGCCAAGACCAAGAGGATTCACCATATGTTGTCACTGGTATGATCCAAGTCTTTAACTTTGATGTTTATGCTTTGATAGATCCAGGAGCGAGTTTGTCCTTTGTAACTCCTTATGTTGTGATGAATTTTGATGTTCTTTCTAAAAATCTTCTTGAGCCCTTCAGTGTCTCTACACCTGTTGGTGAGTTTATTCTAGCAGAGAGTCTATCGTGATTGCATTTCCATCAATCACAAGAGCACCATGGCTGACTTAGTTGAGTTAGATATGGTAGATTTTGATGTCATTCTAGGTATGGATTGGATTCATGCTTGTTATGCCTCAGTCGATTGTAGAACTCGAATTGTTAAGTTCTTTTTACTTAATGAGCTAGTTATAGAGTGGAAGAGTAGTTTAGCAGTACCTAAGGGTCATTTTATTTCGTACCTTAAGGCGGGAAAGTTAATTTCCAAGGGGTGCGTCTATCACTTAGTCCGAATTGATGACTCTAGTGTTGAGATACATCATATTCAGTTAGTTCTAGTAGTAAAAGAGTTTCCAGAAGTTTTTCGAGATGATCTTCTCAGAGACCCTCCTAAGAGAGAAATGGACTTCGATAGATATTCTTCCTGATATTCATCATATATCTATTCTGCCATATAGGATGGCACTAGCAGAGTTAAAAGGGCAGTTGAAAGATCTCCTTGAGAAGGGTTTTATTCGACCAAGTGTCTCACTTTGGGGGCGTCCGGTCTTTTTTGTGAGAAAGAAAGATGGTTCTCTTATAATGTGTATAGATTACTGTCAGTTGAACAAGGTTACTATCAAGAATAAGTATCATCTTCCGAGAATTGATGATCTATTTGATCAACTTCAGGGCACCACTTGTTTTTCTAAGATAGACCTCAGATCTGGCTACCATCAGTTGAAAGTAAGGGAATATGATATTCCAAAGACAGCATTCAGGACCCGTTATGATCATTATGAGTTTCTAGTTATGTCCTTTGGTTTGACTAATGTGCTTGCAGCGTTCATGAACCTTATGAATTGAGTATTTAAGCCTTATTTAAATATGTTTGTTATCGTATTGATTGATGAAATACTAATCTATTCGAGGAATGAGGAAGATCATATTACTCATCTCAGAGTAGTTCTTAAACTCTAAAGGATAGAGAGTTGTATGCAAAGTTCTCTAAGTGTGAGTTCTGGCTTGAGTCTATGGCATTCATATGCCACATTATTTCTGGTGATGGGATTAAAGTTGATACTCAGAAAATAGAGGCAGTGCAGAATTGGCTTAGACCCAAATCTCCAACTGATATTAGGAGTTTCTTGGGGTTGGCTGGATATTATAGAAGGTTCGTCAAGGGGTTCTCATCTATTTCTTCTCCTTTGACCAAATTGACCAAGAAAATAGTTAAGTTTCAATGGTCTGAAGCTTGTGAGAAAAGCTTTCAGGAATTAAAAACTAGGTTGACTACTACCCTAGTATTGACCTTACCAGAAGGTACGCAAGATTTTGTAGTGTATTGTGATGCGTCCAGATTTGGATTGGTTGTGTGCTAATGTAGAATGGTAAAGTTATAGCTTATGCCTCCAGACAACTAAAAGTTCACAAGAAGAATTATCCAACCTATGATCTAAAGTGTGCTGTCGTAGTATTTGCTTTGAAAATATGGTGTCATTATCTTTTTGTTGTTCATGTAGATGTGTTCACCGATCACAAGAGCCTTCAGTATGTGTCTAGTTAGAAAGAGCTTAATCTCAAACAGGGGAGGTGGTTAGAGTTACTCAAGGATTATGACATGAGTATTTTATATCATCCAGGTAAGGCTAATGTTATTGATGATGCTTTGAGTAGGTTATTTATGGGTAGTACCGCCCATGTTGAAGAAGAAAAGAGAGAGTTAACAAAAGATGTGCACAGACTTGCAAGATTTGGAGTTCGATTGATGGATTGTAATGAAAGAGGAGTGGTAGTGATGAATGGGGCTGAATCATCATTAGTGCCAAAGGTGAAAGAGAAGCAAGGCCAAGATCCTATTTTTCTTGAATTGAAGGCAAATGTTCATAAGCAAAATGTAATGGCTTTTGAACAAGGGAGAGATGGTGTATTAAGGTATCAAGGTAGGTTGTGTGTACCAAGGGCTGATGAACTCCAAGAGAGGATCATGGAAGAAGCTCATAGCTCCATATATTCTATCCATCATGGTTCCACAAAGATGTATCGTGACTTCAGAGAATCATATTGGTGGAATAGTATGAGGAAAGATATTGTTGAGTTCGTTGTTAAATGCCCGAATTATGAAAAAGTTAAAGTAGAGCACCAAAGGCACTGTGGTATGGCTCAAAATATAGAACTTCCGAAATGGAAGTGAGAGATGATCAATATGGATTTCATCGCAGGTTTACCACGGTCTCACAGACAACATGATTTGATTTGGGTGATTGTAGATCGAATGACTAAATCAACCCATTTCTTACGAGTAAAAACTACCCATTTAGTAGAGGATTATGCCAACTACCCATTTAGTAGAGGATTATGCCAAGTTATATATTCAAGAAGTAGTAAGACTTCTTGGAGTTCTAGTTTCGATTATATCATATAGAGGTGCACAATTTTGTATGTCATTCCAGAAAGATTTGGGTTCAAAGGTGAACTTGAGTACTGCTTTTCATCCTCAAACTGATGGTCAAGCAGAGCGCACTATTCAGACTTTTGAAGATATGTTGAGAGTATACGTGATTGATTTCAAGGGTAATTGGGATGATCATCTACCTCTCATAGAGTTTGATTACAACAATAGTTACTACTCTAGAATCCAAATGGCTCCCTATGAAGCTTTTTATGGGAGAAGATGCAGATCTCCCATTGGATTGTTTGAAGTTGGTGAAGCTGGGTTGATAGGACTAGACTTAGTTCATCAAGCTATGGAGAAGGTGAGGGTTATTCAAGAGAGGTTCAAAATAGCACAGAGTCGTACGAAATCCTACACTGATGTTAGTAGAAGGGACTTAGAGTTTGAAGTAGATGATTGGGTATATTTGAATATTTCACCCATGAAGGGTGTTATGAGATTTGGTAAAAAAAGGGAAGCTTAGTCCCCGGTATATTGGTCCTTGAGGATTGGTAATGTAGCTTATGAGTTAGAGCTACCGCAAGAGTTAGAAACAGTTCATCCAGTGTTTCATATTTCCATGTTGAAGAAGTGCATGAGCAATCCTTCACTTATCATACCTACTGAGGATATTGATATTAAGGATAGCTTATCTTATGAGGAGATCCCAGTTCAAATTCTAGATCGTCGGGTTCGCAAATTGAGAACCAATGAGGTAGCTTCAGTTAAGGTCTTATGGAGAAATCAGTTTATTGAGGAAGCTACTTGGGAGGCTGAGGAAGATATGAAGAAGAGATACCCACATCTCTTTGAGTCTGGAGAAATTCTAGATCAAGGTACTAATTTTCTTCTTAGTACTCTTTAATTGTATACTGAATGTGTTAGATTTGATTGTTGGGTGTTTGAGATAAATGTTAGATAATATGCCCTTAGTATACTTAGAGTGATCTCATTCGAGGATGAATGTTACCAAGGGGGAGATATTGTAACACCCTGCTATTTGAAAGAGCTAGAATTAGAAAGAACCATTTTTGGAAATAATGAAAATCTGAAATTTGGCAAGTTATATTAAGTATGACTTTTGGGTCAACTTCAAACAACCATAACTCTCAAAAAAAGATTCTTTAGGTGAGCTAAAAGAAACTATATGAAAGGTATTTGAATTATCTTTCCAACGCCACCGAGTTTGCTCATTTTCGAGATTGTATGAGGGAGATATGCCCGTTCGAAGTTGGGCTGTCTAGATAAGGAAAGTTAACCGGATTTTAAAGAGGGGTATTTTAGAATTTTCCATACCCAATTGATTTATTTAAATTTTGGTAATTAAGTATGGGTCTAAACTGAGTTGGATCAGTTTACGCACTTAAAATTACGCTATGGTTTTAGAGAGAAGATCTCAATAGGAGAAAAGAAGAGAAAGGTCTAGATTCATCGATTTCTTGAGGAATTGATTGCAGATTTTGCCAAAAATTCGATCCTACGAGGTATGTGAATTCACAATGTGTTGGGTTCGTTCACCCACACGCCAAACATGTTTATTTCAGTGTGAATTCGTCCTAAAAAGTTGAAAGTTTGAATGTTCTTGATGCATGTTCTTGAATTGCGTTCGTTCTTGAATTTGGGATTAGATTGAGGAGTTTATTGAGATTTTATTGTCGATTGTTAGAGTTGTTTGATTTAGATTCTTTTGTATATGTTTTGGGTAACTGAATCTAGAGAGAAATTGAGAAAAACGATCGACATTAATTGAATTATGATCAGAAAAAGAGTTGGAAAAATCATCAGATTTGGCTGGGGTGGCGCGCCAATAGTGCGCCAGAACTGGCTCTCGAAACTTTGGGGTTGGCACGCTGCGCGTGCAGTGCGCCTGGGTCGTCTGCCCGAACCCGTTTTTCATCATTTAGCCCGTTTAAGTCCTTCTAAAGTGTACTAACACTTCCTTTCGATTCCAACTACTCTAAATGACTTCTAAACATCTAGAAATCATCCATAAACATGAATCAAAATCTTGAATCCATAAATTAAAATTCAAGGAAAGTTAAGAGCCAAGTCTAGAGAGTTCTTAGAGTCTTTTCAAAACTCTTTTGCAAATGCTTTAAACTTGTTTTAAGACTTGAGTTTTGAGTTGAGTAAAGAGTAAAGAGTGAAGTTCATTTATTCAAAAGAGTATATGGGGAATATGTATTTCCATAGAGTAAATGTTTTCATATTTAACAAGAAATGAAACACCGATTTCCGAAAGAGTCTTTGAGCTAGTTTTTTCAGTACAGAGTAAATGCCTTCAGAATTAAGCAAGAAAAGGAACACAAATTTCCAAGAGATCTTTTGGGCTAGTTTTTGAGAAATTATCTCAAATCACAGAAAGAGTTATGTTTTTAAACATATGAGCTAGTACATTTTTGGGAGTAGTATTGAGCACCGATAAGGGGAAGATTTATACAACTCACAACCCCCATAAACCATGTAGCCATCGTGGGTAGAAAAGGGTCATACTTTTTAGATGATTCCTTAGTGCTTTTTAGCATAGACTAGTGGATCCACTTAGTAGTTAGGTTATATACCCCGGCAAGGTGTAGGACGGCCCTGGCAGCGTGAGGCAAAATGTTGTACCATCACATAACTCATAAGTGATGGTTGTAGGTTAGAGAAACTCCCACAGTTATATTTTGTATTCTTATACACACAGAGAAAACTTGTATTTACACATCCAAATAGAGTTTATATTGTATCCTTACATAGAAACTAAGTTACTACTGTATGTCTACATACACAGAGTTGTTATCCATGTTTTAAAAGCTTTTCTTTATATTGCATTGATATTATTGCTTTATATTGAAATGAGTTGAGTTGAGACCAAGTATGTTCTTTCAGTTACTTTCAAGCTTATGTATTATTTTAGAATTCCCTTCGCATGCTCGTACATTCAATATATTGATGTCAGTTGGCCTGCATCTTTTTATGATGCAGATACTTGTAACCAGGATCAGCATCCAGCGCATCGTTGATTCTATTTGAGCTTCGAAGTTGTTGGTGAGTCTCCTTGCTTCTGGAGGACCCTTTTTTATTAATTTATCATTTTAGGTCATTAGGATATTGTAGGTCTTGTCCTGACATCCATCTCAGTTGTTAGAGGCCTCATAGACAATTAGTTGATGTAAGTTCTTGATTCTTTCCATTCCTGTTTTGATGTTTGAGACTTAAGGTCCATTTTGGCTAGTGAATGTTTTTTCATGCATTCTAAGTTAACTATTGATATTTCAATTTACTTTTTAAAGTATTTTTATCGTGAGTAGGTTTTCCTCTAAGAGTTAAGCCAGGCCAAGGGTTTGCTTGGGGCAAACAATGGTTCTCGAGTGCCAGTCCCGCCCAGGGTTAGGCTCAGGGTATGACAAATCCTTTCGCACTTAAGCATGATCAAATTCCAAATCAATACTCGCTACAATTAGAAGTGAACCTGAACCAACCAACACACACTCATAATACCCAAACAATCATATTTCTTAATAATATGTCCATCCTACAACATAAATTTCCATGAGCTTAAGTTATAAAAAATTGATCTTTAGACATCAGATACTCATCGAGGGATATGTCCAAACATAAAAAAACCCTAACAACACTGTCGAAAAGCTAGATTTAGCAATTGTGATTGTAGATTACCCTTAAGAACCGTAGAATTGGACCCAATGATCCCACATTCTACCAAGAGAACATCGCAGGATCGGTACACCCGATCCACTACTAAGGATCCACCCACAAAGGTGAAAACACCCGTGAGAATAGCTAGTGATTCATACTCACAACCATGAACAAAATGAAATAGATGGTCACAGAAGAATTTATGGGATAATTATTGAATAGCACTAAAGGTTTTCTTCCGAAGAGCTGATACTAACCCTTTCCATTCAGTTGGCTCCACATACTATTAAAATCATTCCAGTGAATCCAACACTCTCAATACTAACAACCATCATAAACACTCTGACCATTTACCTTACTATAAACCAACTCTTTTAAATGAAGACCTTTCTTAGGTACTTAACAATCAACAGTATAAACTTTACGACTCAACCCATGTGTAAGTCCTTTCAATTACTCAATACATGATACTATTGATCATTTCTCACCTTGCCAATTCATACCATGACAAAATATATCACCACTAATGTAGACTTACAATGAAAAATATGAACTTTAAATTCAACTGTATAACACAATCCCCTTATCTATCAACAATAGCTTGTACCTTGAAGATTTTTATGAATTCATTGATCTTCGCTTATCATTGATCGCATCTCTTTCGATCTTACACTATCCTTCACTAAAAATTCAATCGTACTCATTACTAAACTCAAAAACAAAAACAAAGCACTTATCATCACACTCGAGCTAATGTCTATACACTCCTTTTAGTCTTTTCCAATAGTTTTTAACCAATCTGACAGACCCGTGACACTATTACTATGGCCACAACAACGAATGAATTCACGTGTCTATGAACCCAATTATCTACCCCTCGAAAGGTACCTCCTTAGCGTTTGCAATCAAATAAAATATTCTTTCTCTCGCCTCTCTCTAAAGGTTGTACTACATCCCACTATTTTTCCTCATTATGACTCTAGCTCTTTTAAATTATATTCAAGTGGTGTCCCACCATCTCTTAAAACTTTTCATACAACCACGTTACTTACCAAAAAATAGGAAACCACAACCTTAGATACTCACGAGTCGTAATCACTATACAAAATTTGATTAACCACAATCTTATTATATAGTTGCATCCCATCACAATCCATCATGAACACTTATTACCATTATACTCAGTAAGCCCTGACTATCACTACGAAGTCAACATTTTCATCAACATGACACCTCAAACTCAGGTATACACATCAAATTCAAAGGACTAACCCAATTTGTATACACACTTTTTTACTAAAATCTACAATTTCCTTCACGCAACTATACTCAATGGGACTTTCTTTATCCATAAGATTGTCATTCTGGTATCAATCCACTCATTTATGCCTTATGATAAAATCACCAGTCCTCATACTACCATCCTTCTTCTTAACAAACAAGAAAACGGCACCCCACGTGTGAGGACGCACTAGGACAGATGAAACCTTTATCAAGAAGCTCATGGATTTGAGCTTTAAGCTCTCTCAATTTTGCCTGAGCCATGCGATAAGAAGGGATGGAAATGGGGGCAAGTTCCCGGTTCCAAGTCAATCCAGAAATCTACATCTCCATCTGGAGGCATACCAGGCAAATCGATAAGAAATACTTCCTTAAATTCAAACACTACGAGAATAGAATCAATAGAGGGAGACTCAGCTTCAACATCCCGAATATGAGCCAAATATGCTAAACAACCCTGCCCCACCAGTTTCCTAGACCGAACGAAATATATGACCTTAGTTGACTTAGGATTGTACACCCCTTCCCACTCTAACTTTTCCCTACCTGAGATCTCTAGAGTCACAGACTGAGCATTACAATTATGCACAACTTAATAGGGGGAGAACCAAGTCATGCCTAAGATTATATTGACGTCAGTCATATCCAAAATAACCAAATCAAACCAAGTTTGAAAATCCATAAACAGAACAGGACAAGCACGATATACCTGGGTTACTATGACTGACTTTCGAACTTGGGCAGAAACATGGATGAGGGCATCAAGCACATCACAAACCGCATCAAATCTCAATGCCAACTGAACTGCAACATATGAATAAGTACAACTCAAATAAAACAAAATGTTAGCCATTCGGTCACAGACAAAAATAGCACATGTGACCACTGCATCACACACATCAGCCTTGGTCTTGCCCGGAAAGGCATAAAACTGAGCCATGTCATCTTGATGGGTAACCTCCTTGCTTGGCGGCACTGCTCCCCTACCTGCATTACCATTTCCCCGACCTCTACGGCCTAGCTGATTTCCTCCTCATATGCCCAGGTTCTCCACAACTGTAACACACTTATTAACTTAACCAAGTAAGCATTGATGCTATTGTAGTAGTCGTATCATGACCCTCTTTGATATACCATCAATCTAGGAAATCGTAGTAGAGATTCTAACTTCAATTGTTGCAACATATTTTCATCATTTACTAAGAAACCCATATATGTTATGACAACAATACTAAATGCATTTTCCAAAGTAATGTTGTTCATTATCAAATCGTCCCTTACAAAACTTCTTGAATGTTGTCACCTATAAGCTTGAATTAGTAAATCTGACCTTAATCACTTCACACAGCGATGAATTTGCTCTTTTAGACTGAAGCAAAGTGGAGTACCATATTTGGATAATACACAAACTTTTTCCTTAACGGCTGCAACAAATATATTATGTTGCTCTATATTCAGGAACTCATCTCTCCTCTTATCCCTTAAAGTTCAGGGTATATACTCCTCCATACAGAAAGCTATAAAATGTTTCCCAAGTTATGAGTAGTGCATTTACTAGTCGGAACTCATCATGAGACAACCATCACATTTTGGTGTCTCCCTTGAACTGGTATATCATAAACTCAATGCCAAATCACTCTACCTTATCCATCTTATGAAGAAGCTCATGACAATCAACAAGAAAATCGTAAGAATCTTCACATTCAATACGCATGAAGAAAGAAGGTTTCAACCTTAAGAACATAATAAAACCCTCATATTTGTCACTAGTCATTACATGCCCACATTGAATCGGGGAAATATGATTATTTGGAAGGATGCATCCTCTCTTGCTAGTGTTCGTGTTACAACTTCTGTTGATCTAGTTCTGACCATAGAGTGAAAGAGGAAATATATCAATTTGTTTCACCTAGATACCAATTGGATTCAAGTAATAGCACGAAGAAAGAAATGAAAAGAGTTTTCCTAAAGTCCTATAGCCTCTCGAAGAAAAGTATAGATGACTCTGTACCATTGCGGAAGACTCTACTAGACTTGTTTTGGTACAATTAGATCAACGAACCTAGGGCTCTGATACCAACTTTGTCACGACCCAGACCACCATCATTGGCACCCACAGGAGAACCATTACTACAACCCAACTAAGCAACTTATCGAAATCTAGAATATTTAAAGATACGGAAGTAGGTTTAAATGACTAATAAAATATGGAGTTCCCATAAACTCCGAAGGTTTAACAAATAA
Source organism: Solanum piurae (assembly GCA_029582685.1). Lineage (NCBI taxonomy): Eukaryota > Viridiplantae > Streptophyta > Magnoliopsida > Solanales > Solanaceae > Solanum > Solanum piurae. The sequence continues at coordinate 20,114 of JAJOOO010001032.1, forward strand.
ACTAACCTAACTATTGCGGAAATTCAACACTTAGAACCTGAAAGTCATTGTACCAAAACTCTGTAAACCAACAAATCTAAAGAAAAGGGGTGCAACACCTAAACTAACATAAGCAAAGCCTAACTAAACAGTCTGAGTCTGAAAAGAGTGGACTAAACAAGGAAGGATTCATGGCAGCCTGGAAGAACTGGTTCACCCTTGAATCTGGTCTTTGATCAATGATCCCCTAACTGAGGTCTATCAGCATCCGCCTGAAGATGCCTTGTACTCATCAAAGAATGAGCAAGTGCAATATCAGTACACAACCACAATATATTAGTAGGATCACATGACTACTCCTATAAGCACAATATAAACAACGAACTACTACAACACAATAAGCACACATATAGAGAAAACATAGATCAGTCATCATTTTAGGAACAACATACGATTCCCAATATCAATGACAGGTAAACAAGAACATAATAATCACAAGTGGTCCTCTCATAGAACCCACGCCCAAACTTGTAGTGTGTTGGAACGTGACACCCGATCCAATATATGTGTCGGAACATGACACCCGATCCAATATATATATTGGAACGTAACACTCGATCCAATATATGTGTCCAAACGTGACACCCGATCAAATATATATGTCCGAATATGACACCCAATCTAATATTTGTGTCGGAACGTGACACTCGATCCAGTCAGCACAACCACAGTCACAATCACATCCATAATGAACAATACTTATTATCATACAATCAAGTCACATGTTCATGGCATGTATTGAGACACAAATCATCATTTCATTAGATTGATTCGCATTCCCTATTCATATACATGCACGTATACAATGAAACAATTATCCAGCATATATCACACAACAGGAAATCAAACCATCGCCTACCTCGAAACCAAGCTTGAATCCTCCTAAGACACTTGAGCCTTCCCTTTCAAGATTCTTTCCGCTTGTTCTAGGTATACATAAGAGTAATTTAATGCAAGGATCAATAATTAAGGTCTAATTTATCTGGATTATAAAAAAACCAATAACCCAAGACCAAACCCATGATCCTAAATTGCATCTAGGGATTTTCCCACCATTAACTTTAGGCCAAAACCCTCCCCCACTGATAATTACCCAAGAATCTACGTTCTACACCAAAAAATGGATTAGGGGAGTAAAATCCTTACCTTTAGCACCAAAAGTCATGAAAAACTGTCAAGAAATCGTCCTGGGTCGTCTCCTAACTCTCAAGAATGAAGGTTTGCAGAAAAATAACATTTTTGGGGGTTTTCCCCAATTTAAGTGCAGAATGTCCCACTATAGCGGGACCTAACCCACTACAGTGTCCCCGCTCAGGCGGGACGGAGACAGAAGCTCGGAATTTGAGTTCCAAGCTCCCATTTCAGAACACACCTTCAACCCTTGAAGTTTAGAAACTACCCTTCACGTTGTCCCGCTATAGCGAGACCCAACCCGCTACAGTGGCCCCGCTCTGGTGGAATTAACCCCTCTCTGGCGGCTTGCACATAGAAAGATGCTCAGAATTTGAGTTCCAAGCTCCTATTTCATAACACACCTTCAACCCTTGACGTTCAGAAACTACCCTTCAAGCCAAGATCAGTTTTGGGAGTTCTACTCGACCGAATTTTATTTCTTAAAGTCGTACGGGCTCCTTAACGTCTTAGCTATCCACTTATGTGATCAAATTCATAGTTAAATGTCCCATTCATTAACAGATTTCCCTAGATCTCATCTGACTCAGATTTCGTCAAAATCTGGACTAGGTTACAATTTACCAAGTCACTACTCAAAAGTTTTCTGGCCCAAATTCTTTCTCCATTGGCTTTTCCATAACGACGGGAACAAGTCGTTACGAAATTGAATAGATAAAAGTTGTTATTCATCTAAAAATATGTGACTTATTTTACTATGGGGTTAGGGTGTTTGCTATTATTATTTTTAATTTTATTTTCAATGAAAAAATAAAATCATATAGGTTTACAACAAAAAGGTACAAGTACTCCCGAATTATGAACAAAATTCATGGGACACATCTTTGTTTTTACCCCTGCGCTATTTTTAAGTGTGTAAAAATACAGTCATTTGTACTGATTATGTTTTTTTCCTCTAAATTGCATTCAAACAGAAAAAGACCAATCAAGTAAGTTGTTTGGTTTGATTTTCTTAAACTTACTTTCTTAAGTTTTTTCTTTTCGGATGAAATATAAATTTAATTTATTTAAATTCAAATTTATTAATCTAGTCAAACTAGATTTACAAGTAATTTTTTTGATCACTTGTCAATATATAAAATATGAAACTAAGTAAAATTTGCTTAATATTATTTTTATATTTTAAAAACTATTCAAATAAAATTATTTTTATCATCCAATCAAACACCAGAAAAACATGTTTCCGTGATACCAAAAACCCAAATAATTTAGTTTTCATTTGTATGGATAGATTTAAAATTTTAGAGGAAAGAGTAGAATTATAAGTTTTAAATGGCTTATATTTCAAATTTTATATTCTCAAGTGTTGTTTGAACTTTTAATTTGCACGAGCAAACAAAAAGTTGGGATAACAGTGATTTGATTTATACCCTTTATAACAAATTTTCTTACATAAACTAGAAAGTTGAAATAAAATAAAACCAATAATTTGAAATACTTATATGGTCAAATTAATCTCCCATTATAATGTGAAACCAATAGGATATATTAATTGTTTTAATAGCTCGTTGAAGTTGGTATTAAGTTAATGTAGATAGGAAAAACTTAAGTTATAAGATTTTCATATTCGAATGAGAACTTTTGGTTAATGTTACAAGCCCAGAATCATTCCGTGAAGTGAATGTGTCAGTATTTAATAAAAATTATAAATATGAGTATTCTCTTAGTTGCGAAAAATAACACGACTTACCCCAATAAGAGGTAGAATATTTAAAATAATTCTAAATATTCTACGGTTTACTTCCAAAGTAGTAAACTTTGAAATTTATTCTCATAGTAGTAAATCTAAAATTGACTTTTAAAGTAGTTAACACTCAAAATTTTACTCCCGAAGTTATGAATATGGAATTTACTCTTGAAATAGTAAATATTCTTATATGTACTTTCGAAATAGTAAGATTCTGAAATTTACTCCCGAAGTAGTAAGACTTTGAAATTTACTCCCAATGTAGCAGAACTTTAGATTTTACTCCCAAAGTTGTAAAACTTTAATTTTGATTCTGGAAGTAGTGAAATTTTTAATTTTACTCCTAAAGTGATAAAACTTTAAACTTTACTTCTTAAGTGGTAAAATTTTAAAATTTACTTCTGATGTAGTAAAATAAAAAAATTTACTCTCAAAGTTATAAAATTTTAATGTTTACTCGCAAAATGGTAAACCATTAAGCTTTATTCTCGAAGTAGTACAATTTTTAAATTTACTTCTAAAGTTGCAAAACTTTGATTTTTGCTCCTAAAATGGTAAAACTTTAAACTTTGTTTCCAAAGTAGAAAATTTTCATTTATACTACTCCCTCCATTTCAAATTAATTCAATTGCTGAGACATTTCTCATTTTTCAAATTAACTTAATTGTTCAGTTTTCAAGACTACTTTTAGAGTGTTTTTCCAATTTTACCCTTCATTAGTTAGTATTGGAATTAGTGATTAATTAATATTTAGTTATTTTAATCATAATTTTGACGATAATTAATAAGGGTAAAAATGGAAAGTTATGCCTAATTTATGTCTTAATCTTCTTTTTTTAAAGGGTGTGAAACACCTCAACAATTCAATTAATTTGAAATGGAGGGAGTACAAAGGTAGTGAACTTTTGAACTTTACTCTCAAAGAGGTTTAACTTGCTAAAGTAGTCAGACTTTGATAGTCACATATGAAGTAGCAGGATGTTGACATTTACTCTGAAAGTAGTAAGACACTAAAAAAATGTTTAGAAATATTCTAAAGAATGTATATTGTGCTTGAGAAAAGTAACGAATGGCGTATGTCAAGCACATTTAAATAATAGATTTTATTCCCCGAAACGAATGAAGATATACCACAACATACTTTTTAGAGAGATAGAATAACAAAGAGTATACATGTTGTATTTGTGATATAAAAAGTCAATGCAATACGTACAAGTCGTACGTAGAAACATCTTGAATTATTTAATTAAGTATCATTTTTAGGCAAAAGGAAGAAATGTTTTTTACCATAACCTCATTGGTATGTTATGATTAATTGCTAGTGATTTCCTCGACGGAAATAACAATTAAAGTATCTTTTCCTGAAAGATACAAAATTGTGTTATTATCGTTGTGATACTAAATATTCAGATCTTTTAACGGCAAATCTCCTTGAAGGTCTCTATTTAACTTTGTGTTTTTATTGAAATCTTTCATGTTATTGTGAAAGTTAATAACTTGAACTGGAACTCTTGAAGAGTTTTCAAAAGAAATAGATATCAACGGTAAGAATTTGAAATGAAAAACATGTAGAATTTGATTGGTCATTGTAACGACCCTACCAGCCATTAATGGTAAGCTAATCATAAAAGAAATTGGGTGAGAAAACTTTTGGATTGACGAATTCAATGTTTCAAGCTAGGCTCGGATGAAATTTGAGCGAGGTGAAGTCTAGGACAATCCGAGAAAGAATTGGTAAAATGTCTGATTTTGAGTTGAGTTTCCTTTTAGCTAAGACGTTAAGGAGTTTGTTTGACTTTTTGGAACTCAATTCGCAAAAGTAGAACTCCCGATATCTAACTTGAAGTGAAGGGGTTGGTTTGGAATATCAAGGTTTCAAGGTATGTTGCGAAATAGGCAAAAATAAGAATATTTCCAAGTTTCTGTCCCATGTTTTGGACTGTATCTACCCAAAAACATGTACAGTTAGTTAGAAAAAAAGAATCCTATATGTTTTGGACTATGGTTTTACACCCCAAAAACGTGTACAATTACTTGGAGAAAAAGAATGCTATATATGTTTTGGACTATGATTATACACCCCAAATATTTGGTTATATATAGGATATGGACTATGGTTTAACACTGTAACACCTCAGAAATTGTTAACTGAGTGAAGCTGAAAAGTTACTGGTGCTAGTTTGAACGAGACCACCTACGGGTCGTAGATGGTGGTCGTAAAAGCTGAGTAGTAAAATTGAAAATGTCAACTCCCAGATGAGAACTTATGGAAAAAGATGGTATGTACGAAGTTGTACGGGCTGTAGATCAGGGCCCGTAGAAGATATACATACGTAGAAAGAATTTGATGAACCTTGGATCTATAGTTGGGACTGCACACCATACAAAGTCTTATAGTCTGTAGCCCAGGGCTTGTAGAAAGGAGAATGGACTTAAGGTATTTTTTTACCATGAGTTGAACGGAAGAGACCTACGGGTCGTAGGTCGTTCAACAGGTTGTAGACACTTGCTTGTGGAATTTGGTCTAGAAGTTGGTCTCCAGTAGTCTTTCTACGGCTGACCACTACACTATGTAGAAACTTGTACGGTCCGTACATGGTGCCCGTAGAAGTGATCCAACAGTTTTTTAAGTGGGGTTAGTTCAGTCTATTCCCACTCCTTCTAAGTGTAAACCTGATGTTTTACACCTAATTAAGGTTATCATGACTGTAGTTTTACCCTAAAGCTCTCATAAACACTTCCAAGACTTGGAGTCAGGATCAAGCCGAGAAAGCTAGAGTTTTCGTGTGTTCCTTCAAGTTCTTCAAGTTTCCTCAATAACATTGATCTTCCAGGTATGTATGGCTATTCATAGTGTTGGACTAAGTTTGTCCTCAAACCCTACATCTAAGTTCAGTCAGAAAGAATTAAATCCAGTGTTCTACCCAAAGTTCAGGTAAAATTCTAAGTCTAAAATTGTTTTCTTATTTCGAGTTCTGATTTCTTAATTATGAGATTATGATGCCTTATGCACTTAGATCCTTGCGTTGATTTTCATGATTATATTTTCACATGAACCATAGTTGATGAGATTTTGCTGAAAGTTATTGTGCTATTATTTCCTTGCGTTGATTTTGGAATTTAAAGATAGTCCACGAATAATTTAAAGAAGCATTGAGAAGAGTTTTAAAGAAACTTTAATGACCCAAAATGTATTATTTTTCCATTTATAAAGGAAGTATTATTTCCATAAAAGCATAAAGACTTTTCATAAACAATTCAGACAGATAAAGTGAAGTCTAATTACCCCATAAAGAGGGTCTTTTGAGTATCAGTGAGTATTTTATATGAGCATACATTATTATATATTGGGAGTAGTATTGAGTACTGATTTGGAGTACAACTTAAGATAACTCAAACTCCATAACTTACGCCCCCAACGTAGTATCGCAAGACGGGCTACTCCTCAGTTGTCTCATGTAATCACCCAGTTGGTCATTTTTGGTAATCCTCATAAAATTACCATTTTTCCTCCCGATATTGACCGTGAGTCTTCTATGATTTTGTTTTGAAAGTTGGCATTGGATTTTGAGTTCAAATATGAGGATTTTGTAAGTTTTTAAATTAAAAGTTTAAGTTGTTAAGAAATTTGTTTTCAGTGTCTTCTGTAGTTTCAAGTGTACGAATGGAATTTTGTCGATTCCATCGGTCCTGAAAGGTGAAATCTGATCAGTGAGAGCTTCCAGTTTCCAATTCAGTGTCTTTTTGAGGATTTGAGGTCCTAAGTTGTAAATTTATGGAATTTTAGCCTTTGAATTGACTTTGGTCTATATTTGGGGTTTGGATGCTCCCATCGGAATTCCAAGAGTTCTAGTGGATTCAAGGGATTATTCTAGGCCTAGGTGAAGTCTTGGTTGATTTTTGAGAGGTCTCAAGTTTGTTTTAGCCGTTTCAGGCATTGAGTTAGTTTCTTGCGGATTTCACGGATGTCAGGTCAAGTAGACCTCGAATTCGTGTTTTGACCGTTCCATTGTGTCTCGAACATTGAGTATTATTGATTTGCATATCTTGTTTGTGTTTATGAGGTTCTGAACGATTTCCAAGGGTCGTTTCACTATTTTGAGAGTTGGCTATTTTTTTTGGTAATTCTGAGCTTCACTTTCACGAGGATCGCTGAAGCAAACGCTGGTCATGAAAGGGAAGGGTTTACTGTAACATCCTGAAAACTCTAAGTTAAGACTCGAACAATTCCTCATTTGTGAATAAGATTGTAGCAAGTGATTCTTAATTGTTCTTGGGGGTTATAATGGGAATAATTTTTTATATGAATTAAGGTCTCTAGAATCCCCTAGCACAAAGTTGAGTTGAAAGCTTCCATACCCATGGAGTTTCAATAGTAGATTTTTACGTGGGTCAATTTCAAACGATCATATCTCTTAGCACATACAAAATAATGTGGCCCATGAGCTATCAAATTAAAGTTCTTTGAGTCCTCTTTCCAACGACGCCAAGTTTGCTTAATTTTGAGTTCTGATTAAAAAGTTATGGTTGTGTTTGCGAAGCCTCTCTTTTAAGACATTTAAATCATTTTTAGAGGGGTAGTTTGGTCTTTTACTTTTTCCTTATAAACCTAAGCCATGTTTTATTCACTTAAATAAGGGTCTAATAAACCTTAAACCATCTTTTCACGTACTTTAGCAGTTAGAGGTTTTAGAACAAAGTTCAAAGAGAAGAAAAGGTTAGGTTGCAATAGTCTTCAAGTTTCCAACGACTTTCGCCAAGAACCATTGTTCTTTCCAGGTATGTAAGTCTCCTCACAGTGATGGAATTTTTCGTCCTCATGTCATACATATAATTTATCCATTAAATCTTTGTATTCGAATAGTTCTTGATTTTGGTCCAGGTCTTGAACAATAAAGGTTATCAATTCTTCTGTGTTGTGAATCTTTAGTAAAAATTTGTGTTTCCCAAAAGGATTATGTTGAATTATTCATGTGTTTGTGTTGGGTTTGAGATTCGAGAAGAGTTTAGGAGAATTTCCCCCATTTTAAATGAGTTAGGACCCTAAATTGAGCATAAAAATTCGTCAGATTTTCTAGGTAGGGGTGTTGGACGGCGCGCCACCCATAGAGCCAAAGCTGCACTTCAGTAGTTCAGGCCCTAGCACAACGCGCGAGCAGTGTGCCAAGGCCTGACTTCTGATGTTCAGTCCCTAGGGCGACGCACTAGTAGTGCACCAAGGTTTTCTGGGCGGATTCTTTTCTTTGTTTCATCTGATGCTTGTTCCTTTAAGTTGTGGTCTCTTTTCCCTTCTCTATACTAGCTACTATAAAGTCTATTCACATTTCAAAGTCCCCATATATCTAATCACGTGTCTAAGTGTGCATTCAAACTAAAGCAAATTTACATGAAAAGTTTAAAGGCTCTATTTTCAGAAAAAATATATGAGTTCAGTTGCTATGAATATTGATCTTGGTATTGAAAGATAAGTCCATAAAAATATGTTTGAATGTAAGTATGAGCTATGTTTTGAAAATTCCTTTAGTAAAGTGAAAGTCCATTTCCTTGCAAAGGGTAATTTGAGCATAATTGATATTGTGCATCATTTTGGGAGTAGTTTCGAGCATCGAATTGGGTTAGAGTCTTTTATAATTTGGAACTCCAATAAAACTACGTCGCCAGCGTAGGATATGATATCATTGATTCGCCTTGCTACTCCTCACTTCCTCTAAGAAGGCCTATTAGGTGGATCCATAGTTAGAGTACCATATCGTACTATACCCTGACAAAGTATAGAATGACCCTTGTAACATGGGTGAAATGTTGTATCATTGATAGGTTCATTGTAATGGTTGTCGGTTAGAGAAACTCCCCACAAAGTAAAGTATATTATTTTTATATTTCTTTTATTTTATATCTCATGGTAAAACTTAAATGGTTTTCACTTCATGTTCATGCATTGATCTGTTGAGTTGCTTTTAGTCATTTAGTTCACTTATTTGCTTATTCAACCATAGTACATACGCGTACATTCAATGTAGTGATGTCATTTGACCTAAAGGATGCAGAAATAGGTTCTTAGGATCCTCACCAAGAGTGTGTTGACATCACTTCATCCACTCGCCAGCTTTCGAGTGTCTCCTTACTTCTGGAGGACTCTAGTTATATGAGTTATTAGTAGTAGTTCCTTTGAGGAGTCGAGGGTCTTGTCCCAACACTCATCTTTGTATACTAGAGGCTTCACATATAGACAGTTTGAAGAGTCTTTCAATCTAAGATGTTTTATTTAAAAATTATGTTTAATAATCCGTTTATTTAGTGAAGATTTAAGATTCAGTAAATTGTTTTTAAACGTTTCTTTCAATTTAATTCTTATGTATGCTTGAGTTAGTCTTCCGCCTTTAGTCAGCCAGGATGAGAGTTCGCTTGGGAACCAAAAATGTTTCTTGAGTGCCAGTCACGTCCACATTTAGGATCGGGTCGTGACATCTACTTTTGGCGGGGTTCGCTTAAGTGAACCATGGTTTTTGATCACGATTTTCGCGGAAGCAAACCCTTGTTTGCGAAAGCGAACATACCCACTATAACACCTTGGAATTTGAAAAGGAAATGACTACATTAAATTGTAGCACTAGGTTTAGGTCTACGAGAACAGTCTATGTTTCGTAGGACTTTCTAAGGGTCAGAGACAAAGATAGAGATTAAGTTACAATATCAAGTCCAAGTACCTATTTTTACGGCTCATCAGGATGGGCCGTCAGTCCTTGTACGAGTTGTAGATAGGACTCATAGGTAGGTCCCAAACGTAGTGAAATTTTAAGGGGTCAAGTTGGTTTCTATGGTTTGTGTCTACAGACAGTAGGAATACCAACGAGCTATAGATAGGGTCTGTCAAATGTTGGTCCAAAATTAAGGTTTCTATACTTTTGTACAGTTGACCAGTATAGTCTGTAGAGTAGGTCCAAATTATAGAAGGGCTTCGAAAGTTATTTTAAGAGGATTTTGAGTCTTTTCCTTAAATTGTTTTAACTAAAAAATAAGTCATTTTGGCCATCATCCTAAATCCTATATAATGCTTTTGAGTCCTATATTACCCACTCAAACCCCATTCTCCTAAATCTCCAAAACCTAACCAAATTCATCCTCCCCAAATTCTCTCAAGACTTAGAAAGAAGTAGAAGCTAGGGCTAATTCAAGCTCATCAATCCTCCATTCCTTTTGGGCTTCAAGTTTCTAGGTATGCGGGTTTTCACCCATGTAATCCATTCTTCCATGGGGTCCTCAAGGTTTCCAATTTTTCAATTCAAGTTTAAGTTAGAGTTTCAATTCATCTTTAGGGGTTTCATTCAATTGTAATTGTTTATTGTTAATTAAGTCATCTAATGCATGATTCAGTGTTAATACATGATATTTAGTTGAAATTATCTTGACCCATGCCTAAATTATGATTTTCAACTATGAACTTATGATGAACTCATGAGCCTATGAATTATGAATTTATGAAGATATACAGGTTTTTTATGAAATTGTTGTAAATGATTTTGAGATGCTTTGAAAGGAAAGTATGAAGATTATTGTGAAATGTTTCTCACAAGTTATTATGATCATGATTGTGAAAATTTCTCATAAATGGATTCACAGTGGTGAATGGTTTTCTCATCTATGTTGAATTATGTTTAAGGAGCTATTATATGTTTTGATCTAGAAAATGTGGATTGTTATTGATCATTGATTTTCCTATGTTAAATTGATATTTGACTTTTTATCTATTCCGTTGGGATTTAGACTATTTACCGAGAGGGCTTTGAGGTGGAGGCTCAAATAGGGTAGTCTCTAGTAGAAACCTCTAGTCCCTAACTACGTTCCCCAGTAGGACTGTCTTAAATGACCTCGCTAGTGGATCCACTTTAGAAAATGATGAGATGTACAATTCTATGTTGGCAAGTAGATTTCCCTTCTTTCGGTATGAGGGATATATCAGATTACATGATATAAATCTCATGGTTTTATTATCGGTTAAAGCTAATATCCTACAAAAATGACTATGTTTTATTCAAAGATTTTTTTATATCCTTTATGTTAATGTATTTGACCATATTTCGTGATTCACATGTAATTTCTTCTTTAAGCATATAAATGTTTCAAATATTGATCATGACTTACATGTTTTAAGCTATTAATGCTATCATGTATGTTTTATGCATATTGCCCCATACTTAGTACATTTCATGTAATAATACATATTTTTCACTACATTGTTTCACTAATCTAGGGTTCGACGCTTCTATCCAACACTCCCGTGGCTAGTTGATCTCATTGACAATTCAAAGAACAAGAGTTTGTGAGTCCCCATGTTTTGAGGACTATGACAGTATTATTGATTTCTCTTATTTTATTTTCCAACTTTGTATGTGATGTATGGGTTACGTCTCGATCACTTTGCTTATGAAATATCGCTTTTGCGACATCGGGGGGGGGGGGGGGGGGGGGGGGGGTAGCCTGTTATTTTTGGGGCTTAAGCCAAATTTTTCATTTTTGACCTTGGGGAACCCTTAGTGGTGATTTTGGAAAGATTATTTTCTG